>JAJJWW010019159.1:0-55921 GCA_023531295.1 Papaver armeniacum | reverse complement strand
GTCATACTCAATTACAAATATCGATCATACCATCTTAGGTGATTACTTAGGATCAAGCACACTAATAAAAGTTATACCAATACATAAGTCGTGCATTGTGACTAGTTTTACCAAGATACATAACAACTTATGATCGGTTCTACTAACTCACACATATTGGCGATCCAAAGATATACAATGAATAACAATACCAATAAGCCTAGCGATTCACCTTTCGATTCATAAAACAAGTTCATGAATGTACTTCCTTTAAACGAATGTGAAACATTGTTTCTTGACAGAAATCTTCACCCTTACCCATACACATAATCACAATAACATCATATGATTATGTCGTCTTATATACGAAGTTCAAAAGATAAGCGTTATACGCCGTATTTAATTCATAACACTATGTCTACTAGAGTATAATCATTCATTACTTGCAAATATGTTTTCAATATAGCATGACTTGAAAGATACGTTGGGAATGAAATAGTTCAAGTCAAAATATTACTAACCTCAAGAGGAAGGATGATGTCATCGATGTAGCTTGTTACTTCTTCACATTCTTCAAGTCTTGAGTAATACTTGTATATCTCATTATCCTAATCTTTCTAGCATAACCTATACTCAAGTTGTCTCTAGTACATAATCAAGCAAATCTTTAATTGAGTTTTGATTCACTAAAATATGACAACCAAACTTGACATACCAATGCTTGGTGGGTTCAACTTGAGCTATGCTCTAACAAGGTCGTAGTAACTTTTAGTTGTGGTGAGATCAGCTAAGGGAATCAAGTGCGTAGTCATCTTTAGGGATTCGGAGGCGTAAGGAACGCGACTGTACCTTGTTCAATGTGAGATTTGTTAGGGATCAACTACATTCCGGTCCGAATTTAATTTGCGGTGAGGCTAGTGTATGTAGCGGCTTAATATAATGTGGTGTTCAAATTTGGACTAGGTCCCGGGATTTTTCTGTATTTACGGTTTCCTCGTTAACAAAATTTATGGTGTCTGTGTTATTTTTTTCCCGCATTATATTTGTTTATATAATTGAAATATCACAGGTTGTGTGTAGTTCAATCAATTAGATAATCCAACCTTTGGTTGTTGATATATATAAATTGATTTACACTTGAACATTGGTCTTTGGTACCGTTGAAGTTGTTTCTCATAATAATCAGGCTCACAGATTATATCTATTTAATTTACTGATTATATTGAGAAACAAAGATACAACTCTTGGATATATTTCCATTGATTGAGTCTGACTGTCTAGTTGATTCTCTTGGAACTATATTGGAGTTTTCCATACAAATTTCCTAAACGAAATACTGGGTGTGGTTGTTAGACCCACGCTTTACACTTCTCTAGTTGACTATACTTCGAGTGATAGTTCTACTTTGGAGTTTGCATCTTCTATTCCTACATCTCCAACCTTTCATTTCCTATTAAGTTTCAATCTTTAGATTCCTCTACTTCATCCAACGCTCATGTCTCCTCTATCACTTTGAATTCTCACACTATGGTTACTAGGGAAAGCATGGCATTTTCAAGCTAACATCCTTGTTTACTATTGTATATGATGAAATCTGCATTAGGGGCAACAATGTCATTTCAAGATCGCAGGCAAAAGGGTAATTCCATAACTATGGGACGAATCATCATTTTGAGTCGATAAATCGTCATCAAAGTTCAAAAATACCAAAATGAGAGGGTTGGACGTAAAAAGGAGTCAAGACAAGTTCGATCCTCATCGTCGAAAGATAAGATCGACTCCATATGAAAAATATCAACTCTTATGGGAGAGACTCATCCCTAGCCACGATTTCTAGTATACGTCCCTGCGAGACACTGCCGATCATGATTCCGTGACTCCTAGCGCATATCCTCGACGAGATACTACTGGTCACGAAGATTCTGTAGAGCGTAAATCGTCCCCGACTGACCATCTCCGCTAGACGCAGCTAGTTGTGATGCCATGATTCCTAGTATACATCCTCGACGAGATACGCTAATCATGTAGGCTCAGAGATGCGTAAAATATCCCCGGAGAGTTATGACCCGGAGCGAGACATACGTATCTCTATAAGCAAGACTCACCCTATTTGAGATCAAGGACGATTCCTAGTACATCACCGTGATATACACTGGTCAAATCTACTCTAGGCCCCGACTTTACTTACATAATCTTCATGATAATTCCTAGGACATCCGAACGAGATACGATGGTTATTTTGCCTATGGGCCCTTTCGACGGACTACTAGAACATCTTTTTCGAGATACACTAGTCATGTCGGCCCTTGTACATACATAATTGACTTCTAGCACATATCTGCAAGATATGCCAAATACAAGTAATCCAAGGTCTTTCAAAGATGTTATCACATGCAAGCTTCCATTTTCTCTCAAACATGTCCTACCGACTACAGAGAAACTCAATCACAGCGTGAGCGATACCTTAGATGACCTCATGCTACCCAGAAATGAACCAGCTCGTCTGAAGAGTCTTATGTAAGCATAAGCCTCAGGCAAAAGCCTCACCTAGGGCTCATGCCTCTTTCTCAGCGTGTGAAACACACTCACGACTAGTAAATTGGGCTTGAACTATACAATTCTATCCAAAAATGTAGATAAGCTCCCTTGAGCTTCTCGTGCTCAACAAAGGGACCCACGAGCAATAACACGGTCTCCACATGAAAAAAGTGTCAGGCCATGGAGATGCAAACATCCCAATATCAGCTCCTCTCACACTAGACACACGATTTTGAGGGATTACATGTCTTTTCACGTGGCTTCTCCTAGTCACAAGTCACAAATCGTAGAATATCACATTGGCTATAAAGAATATATTTATTTCTCAATACATCATCACAAAAGTCGACTCAACCACACACAAAATGGGTGGGGGTATCAATAGGGTTTTGGTCCGGCGGTTTTACGACATGTGTAAGAAATACTCCCTCCCTATTTCCCACCGTATAATAAATAAAGGCGGTGGAATAAAGAGATGGATCAACAAAAAAGTGATCTACACAACAAGTAATCCCTATCTTCACCGATCTGAGATTAGAGAATTTATCTATAAATAGGTCCTCTAGTTCTCCAAGATAACACACAACTTTCACATAAACTCTCGAGTATTTCTTCTTCAAATCCTAGAATTCTCACGATCTCTCTTCATCTGTTTCCTTCCCTAAGACCGTCCCTAAGCCTCCTTCCCTGTGAATGAAGAAGCCTTTGAAAGACTCTTGTGCGTGGTTTAGGCGAAGATTGTTCGTTCTCAACCACCCGTAACTCACTTTCAAAACCCTTGAATCCCACTTTTAGCCTATCACCGATTTTAGGTAACTATATCTTGGCGACCACAAAGGAGGTTGCCCACTTCGATTATAGATCTCAATCATGGTCACTATTAGGAAGGAAGTCGATTCCACCAATATAAACACAAAAACATCCCATTGATTTAGATCTAAATCCACCACGACACGCTCGAGGGGATTATCTTTGCTACTACTTTTATCTCTCAGATGAGTGCTTGACCTTAATAAATAGGCTAGTGACGTCCTGGATCACTTAGATCTTGTAATATATAGAAAAACATCCCGATGACCTATTTAAACTAAGATCTACTACTAACCCTTGAAAACGTTGGGTAAGGACCAAGGCGAGCTCTTGGGGACTCAACAGAAAACTCATATCTACATCTTGACTTATCTGGAGACACTTGTAGAATTCATAACCAATAGGGAATCAGGATAGATCCAACAAATCTAGATCAAGTACATGTTTCCCGAATAAAGAGTACAAAAACTTTTAAGAATAGCAGAGAGGGGAGACACTCTGTAATCGGTCTCACAGAGAAGATGAAGCTCATAGCGAATGCGACAAAGCAAAGGAATAACCATCAAACATCTAACCGGACTCATCACTCTCAGAACCATATGACGCTCTAAACTTGATGATTCTGACGAATATTTGCGCCAAATTTTTTTTAGGTCAAGGGCCCTCAACCCGATCACAAGGGACTCATGAAGTTTAATATACTTTACTATTTTACTCAGAGCTCTTTCATTTTATATCCGATTGACCTAGTTCTTTTTCTATTAGATTTGTAACTTTATTGCCTGCAAGATAAAGTTAAAAACACTTATAAAGGCTCCAACAAATTTGTGATCTAATAAAAAATGTTTATAGACACATACTATCACAGATTACCATATCCATCCAAGATATAACTTTTTTCGTTCTTCCTGCTTTAGAGGGTCACGTTTAGAATGAGAAAAAGTATAAGGCGATACTAATTCCGAAGACGAAGCTCAATAAATGCTCAGCCTTGCTCGAAGAGCTCATAATTAATATGCTAACTCAATACCCGTTCTGCCGGAAATAAGAGAAACTATCCATAACAATTATATGATTAAGTCTTGATGAGCCTCCAGTTCAGATACATAATGATTATCCAGTTTCATTTGCCGATCGAACCTCAGTCACCCAAGACGGAGAAGGATAATATTTTTGCAGCTTAACTTATCAATGGAAAAAAATACGTAATGATACTCGTGAGGTCACCTATTCAGATAAAGACTCTACTACTCGACATACATCCACAACCAGCTACTATTACTGAAGCAAATAGGGGAAGAATCAAAGACCCTAACCCTCCATCACTCTGGTCATAAGATAATCATCCAGATGTTTGCTAGTATTTCCCGTAGTCAAAGCATCTTCTCTCAGAAAGACCGGCTCCACTAGGTTGTCCCGTGTGTCAGAAGCATACGTGATGACCAAAGGATAAGATACAACGACCACTTACGACTTTGTCAGGTCAAATTCATGTGATAAAGTACCTAGTGTATTTTCAGAGAACTCTCCCATCAACAAGGTCAACAAAAATAAATTATTTGGCTAGTCCTGAAGTGTATCCATTGCTCTGATAGTACTAGAAGGCGTCTACTACTCTCAAGTTTGGTTGACTGTCTCCAGAAAAAGAAACGATCTCAGCAGACAATTTGCTACATATGTTCACATGAGTCTCTATCGAGACACCTAGCAGAGGACGCATGTGTCCAATACCTCAACATAACTTTATACGAACATCTTGTGTCCGCAGTGTTTCATTTTACCTAAAGACGCAATATTGAGCATAACATAGGTCTTACCCCAATAATCAGACATCACTAGTCAATTAGAATCCCTTGTTAGAGTATAGGATTGGTAATAATAAATTATATGGAAAGTTTTAGTATTTAGGGTTATATTTAGTATTTGATATATTTAGTATGAATTGATTTACAAGCATTATTCTTGCACACCAAGTTATGGTGTGGCTATATATACCCTATGTGGGTTCTCAATGTAAAATATCCTATTCAATAATAGAATTCTCTTTTATCTTTATATCTCAAGTTCGACTTGGTATCGTATGCCTTCGATCCTGGACACTTTGCCCACCTTGTTTTCTTTTTCTAACCCAGCGGCGGTAGTCTCCAATGTTACCGTCCATTGGATCTTTATCCATTTGCAATATGATTAGTTTTCTTATTAGGTTTTATTTTATTTTTAGGTTTATCATCTATATTACAAAAAAAAAAAAAAAAAAAAAGACGTCGCTTTGTTCTCCCGGATCTTCGTTCCTTTTCTTCCTTTCCAACTTTGGTACCACCGATCGACCTACCTTTTTTCATATGCCATAACGTCCTTCCATCCACAAACTTCTCCATCTTTTTTTTTCTTATTTTCCATCTTTCATGCTTGTTGTCCGTCCATCCATCCAAAGATATTACTTCTCCATTTTTGTTCATTACTGAACCATAAGCAAAGCCCACCAACCCATCATCCATCGTTTAAACCTTCACGTTAACTAGCTTTTCTTTTCTTTCTCCCGCTAAGTTGATAAACCCTACTTCTCACCACCACCGTCTCTCCTTCTTATTCTTCCTCCAAGTGACCACGTCCCAATACCGCTCTCTAAATCTTTTCTTTCTATCACGTCTCAACCCTAAAACACTTGTTTTGTCCAATTGCTCTTTTATCTTTTCTTTTCCATCTTTGTTTACTGACAAGACTTCACTTCTCTTGTCAATAAATTCTGTTTCCTTCTCCTTCTCTCGATTCCTTTTCACATTACTCCACCAATACCACCGATTGCCCCGTCCAACTTCGTCCCCTTACTACTTCACTTTCTACCCCACCAATTATTTTCTTCTCGACTTTCTGCTCAAACTAGTGCAACCCTCCGTCATTCTTTGATTAATTAATTTTGTTCTCTATCTTTTCGTCATCTATCCCAATTTTGCAGGCAATGCGGGTATTATCTCTTTTCTCTTATCGATGGTTCTTATATACTCCATCAATGGTTCTCATTATTTTCGCTACTTTGGCGGTTCTCCTAATCAGTATTCTTTTTTTAATGGCGATGTTCTTCTTCTTATACTTCTCCGAGCGTTTATTGGCACCGCACTTCATCAACAACTTTCAAGGCCAATCTCATGTGATTTGCAATCCCTATGAGATTGAGGGAGGGTGTTAGAGTATAGGATTGGTAATAATAAATTATATGGAAAGTTTTAGTATTTAGGGTTATATTTAGTATTTGATATATTTAGTATGAATTGATTTACAAGCATTATTCTTGCATACCAAGTTACGGTATCGCTATATATACCCTATGGGGTTCTCAATGTAAATCATCCCATTCAATAATAAAATTATCTTTTGTTTATATCTTCTAGTTCTGACTTCCTATTCATACAACAAACTGGGTACTGAAGAATGACCGTGTATAATATATCTGTATGACAAATATGAGTCGGCCGAAACATCTAACTCCTAGGTGACAAACTCATACACCATCGACATAGAGATTCTAGGGCACATAACAAATTGGTAAAATTCATAATGTCCCAGGTCAGAGACTTCTCACTAATGGTACATGAGTTAGAATCAGATCTTCTAACAGAGCCTCAGCTCCCATGGGCGAGCCTCAGGCACAATTCAAGATAGCCTTCTCTTATAACGACACGCTTCACCCTTGCTACCAAACAAAGAATTTGAGGATGCTATCCTAAGAGCAACTGCAGTGGTGCGAGTATAACCAAAGACCAAAGAGGGAAAAAAAGACCAAAATTTGGGTTTAGTCTGATATGTGACGCTACGGGTGGAAGACTAAATTTGGTGGAGTGTATACTATACGTTCGCCTGGTGTGGGGCGTGGAATATACGTTCGCCCGATCGGGGGAGATTCCATAAATGAAATTAAAAAAAAAAAAAAAATATGGGGCGAAGGTATAAAGTTCGCCCCACTGTAAAGAGTGTAAAAAAAGAATGGGCGAGGTAACCTCGCCCCACACAAAATTAAAAAAAAAAAAAAAAAAAAGAATTGGGGCGGAGGCTATACGTTCGCTCAGTGTGGGGCGTACACTATACGTTTTTGTTGTGGGGCGTACACTATGCGTTACTTTGGTGCGGGCGTTAACTATACGTTCGCTCGACTATAATTTGGGTTTAGTCTTTTGTCCCCACCAAATATAGTCTGATTTGGGTTTAGTCTGGGATTTGGTCGATAGTACGTCCCACTACGTCTCGTTTCTCGACCCAAATATTTGAGTTTAGTCGCCCACTCACGGTTGCTCTCTAAGGTACTGGAACTCAATCCCATGACAGAGATGCCAAAATACATCTACAAGTCAAAGGTGAGAAGATTAAAAATCAGGCTTCTCATCCGGAGAAGAACTCACCCATCACGCCAAATCTAGGGTTTCTACCATGATCAAGCAAGCCAGGCTTTACAAAACCTCATCTAAGGTTTTTAGATATGAAAATATGTATCGGGCTTACACCAAGGGAAATACGCATTAGAATCCGTTCCATGCTCAAGATTCACGCATGAGACAAATATGGGCATTGGGTCAAAAAGAGTCTGCAGCTTCTTTTCTATTCGGACAGCCTCATACATCATCCTTCTGATTTGATAAACTGGAACTAACGTGTAAACAATTAGCCAATGCACCGTTGAAGAAAAAATTTCGCCAATGTCCATACTATTACGTGTTCAAAGGGCTCAGCGTTCCGAGACACGGTCCATGAGATATGGTCGATGTATTGGGAGGCATTATTGCTGAAAATTCCTAGATTTTCGAGTTTTACTTTACATGTGCTTACTACTAATTAAAGAAGCTACAAAACTGAAATTTTCACTATATTATATAAAAGTTTGAGTCTTTTTTGTTCGATAGTTAAGGACAACCACTGAAATCAGACATCAAACGAAGTTTCTACAGCCTACGGAGTAAAGGTCGCGATAGAAATGACCTTGTATTACGAATTTAAATTAAGGTTTTTGCCTACACCCATACGCAACAGAGCAAGCTAGGGTTTGCTAAAATTAAAAACTCTGAGTATCTGAAAGAGCGGGGGTACAACAACCACACCCAATATTTTGTTTGGCATTCTGAATAGACAAACTCCAATATACTTTCAAGAGAATCAGCTAGACAGTCAGACTCAATCTAGAGAAAATTATATCAAAGAGTTTTATATCTCTAACTCTCAATTCAATCGCAATCAAAGAAATAGGAATTTGCGAGCCCGATTGAATATAAGAGAAATAACTTGAACGGTACCAAAGACCAATGTTCAAGGATCAATCAATTTCAATCAATAACCAAAGGTTGGATTTACCAATTGATCGATTCAACGCACAACCTGTGATATTTCAATTATATAACAAAATATAATGCGGAAAAGAAATAACAATACACCATAATTTTGTTAACGAGGAAAATCGCAAATGCAGAAAAACCCCAGGACCTAGTCCAGATTTGAACACCACATTGCATTAAGCCGTTACAGACACTAGCGTACTACCAATGAACTTTGGACTGGACTATAGTTGAACCCTAATCAATCTCACACTGATTCAAGGTACAATTGCGCTCCTTACATCTCTGATCCCAGCAGGTACTACGTACTTGATTCCCTTAGCTGATCTCACCCACAACCAAGAGTTGCTACGACCCAAAGTCGAAGACTTGATAAACAAATCTGTCTCACACAGAAAAGTCTATTGGAATAGATAAATTTTTCTCCCACATAAATACCTATGAGTTTTGTTATGTGTTTTGATAAATCAAGATGGACAAGAACCAATTGATAAACCAGACTTATATTCCCGAAGAACAACCTAGTATTATCAATCACCTCACAATAATCTTAATCATATGATAGCGAAAAAAGATATTGTGGAATCACAAACGATGAGACGAAGATGTTTGTGACTACTTTTAATCTTACCACTCGGAGATAAATCTCAAGCAAATCTTAGCAAAGATAATACTCAATCACGATAGAAGAAGTAAGATCGTAACACGCAACTACAGAGAAAATAGTTGGGTCGGATCAAAATCCCAATGAAGTCTTTCGTCGTTAACCTACGAGTGGTCTCGTGAAAAACCTAAGGTTAAAGGAGAATCAACTATAGCTTATACAACTAGTATCACACAGGAGGTGTGGGGATTAGGTTTCCCAATTGTAGAGTTCTCCTTTATATAGTTTTCAAATCAGGGTTTGCAATATATGTTACCTTGGTAACAAAGCATTCAATATTCACCGTTAGATGAAAACTCGATTAGACGCAAGCTAATATATTTCAACCATTAGATCGAACTTAGCTTGTTATACAAAATGAAATGTACCTTCATTTAGGTTTAAGTAACCTTAGTACCTATACGTGTACACCATGTTGGCTCAACATTAGTTAACCGAGGTTAGCTATATGAACACTCTCATATTAACCTTATTCATCTTAACCATAACTAGTTCAAATGACTCAAATGAAACTAGTTAAAGAGTTGTTCAATTGCTATATTCTCATAGAAGTATACAAGAACACAATCGAAGCAAAATCGGTTTGATTCACTCGAATCATTTCATGAACATTATAGCCAAGGTTTGCAAAGAATGCATTCCTTAATATGTAAATGTATTAGTTCATGAAAAAACCAATTTTAGAACTTTAATCACTCAACTATGCAAACGTACGCATACTTAAGTAGCCGGTCCGAGTATGGGTTCGCCAATATGCGAATGTGTACGCATACCTTAGTACACTTCCAAAACCCAGCAAAAATTCCCGGACCAATACCTTACGCAAGCATGCGTACCGGTATGTGTACTTGGTACACGGAATTTCACAACTAAAGCACTGAGACATATCCTCGCCACTCAATATCCCCTTTTTGGGAGGAACACGATTATGAGGTTTAATTGATGACATAGGTTTACCTCTCGGAGAATCGTTTACTTCTCTTCAAAAGAGGATCCCTAAACTGTCTTGTGATCAAGGATACCGACTTGTCAAGATCTTCATCCGATGAATCATCCTCGGAAAGATCATCTTCGAGAGATGCAAACACTTTTACTTTTGTCAAGTAATTTAGTGTTCTTTTGTCTTTGAAAGCAACATCCTTTCCGGATTTGGATGTATGCTCATGATCAAAGATCTTTAACTTCCCAACCGTATATTTCTGGAAAGAGTTGCAAGGTTCCTTCAACGATGGCATGCTTCTTAGAATTGTATCTAGATGGCAAGTGACACGAGAATTTTCATCACAATTTCCTTTTCGGAATAGTCTTACCCAATGAAAAAGATGCATTAACAATTTCGGACACTTTGTGATTAAACTCATCAAATGAATCTTAATCTCGCCATACGAAGGTCTTCCCAATCTAATTTAGGTTTTGAAGCCTGGCTTCCTTTTCACAGGTATTCCCTTCAAATACAGTTTCTAAGATATCCCAAGCATCTTTAGACCGAGTGCACGTAGTCACATGGTGCTGAAGATATGGGGTAATGGCATGGATGATAGCATTTAATCCGTGAGAATTTTGCTTTGCATCGAGAATCTCGGCAGGTTCATATGCACCAATATTCTTAGAACAGCTTGTATCGCCTTCGCAACAACCGAGGATTATAGCCATTAAAAAACATAAACCCATGATTGAAAATCACGCGCTTGAAGAAATGCACGCATATCAATTTTTCACCATAAGTAATTTGAGCCATCGAAGACTGGTGGTACGTTTATAGAGATATCACTTCTGTCCATATTCGATTGCTACAAACACAGACTAATGAGGTCTTCAACGTGTTTGCCTGCTCTGATACCAATTGAAAAAGCGGGGTACAACAACCACACCCAATATTTCGTTTGGCAATCTGAATAGACAAACTCCAATATAATTTCAAGAAAATTAACTAGACAGTCAGACTCAATCTAGAGAAAAGTATATCAAAGAGTTTTATATCTCTAACTCTCAATTCAATCTGCAATCAACAAATAGGAATTTGCGAGCCCGATTGAATATAAGAGAAATAACTTGAACGGTACCAAAGACCAATGTTCAAGGATCAATCAATTTAAATCAATAACCAAAGGTTGGATTTACCAATTGATCGATTCAACGCACAACCCTTTCGTGATATTTCAATTATATAACAAAATATAATGCGAAAAAGAAATATCACATACACCATAATATTGTTAACGAGGAAAATCGCAAATGCAGAAAAACCCGGGACCTAGTCCACTTTGAACACCACATTGTATTAAGCCACTCAGACACTAGTCTACTACCAATGAACTTTGGATTGGATCAGTAGTTGAACCCTAATCAATCTCACCCGATTCAAGGTACGGCTTGCACTCCTTACGTCTATGATCCCAGGATACTACACACTTGATTCCTTAGTTGATTTCACCCACAACCAAGAGTTGCTATGACCCAAATTCGAAGACTTGATAAACAAATCGTCTCACCACGAAAAATTCTATTGGAATAGATAAATCTGCCTCCCATAGAAATACCTATGAGTTTTGTTCCGTTTTTGATAAATTAAGGTGCCACGAGAACCAATTGATAAACCGGACTTATATTCCCGAAGAACAGACCTAGAATTATCAATCACCTCACAATAATCTTAATCATATGGTAGCGAAAAAACATATTGTGGAATCTGATCCCAGCAGGATACTACGCACTTGATTCCCTTAGCTGATTTCACCCACAACCAAGAGTTGCTACGACCCAAAGTCGAAGACTTGATAAACAAATCTGTCTCACAGAGAAAAGTCTATTGGAATAGATAAATATGTCTCCCACAGAAATACCTATGAGTTTTGTTCCGTCTTTTGATAAATCAAGGTGCACTGAACTAATTGATAAACCGTACTTATATTCCCGAAGAATAACCTAGTATTATCAATCACCTCACAATAATCTTAATCATATGGTAGCGAAAAAGATATTGTGGAATCACAAACGATGAGACGAAGATGTTTGTGACTACTTTTAATCTTACCACTCGGAGATAAATCTCAAGAAAATCTTAGCAAAGATAATACTCAATCACGATAGAAGAAGTAAGATCGTAACACGCAACTACAGAGAAAATAGTTGGGTCCGCTCACAATCCCAATGAAGTCTTTAAGTCGTTAACCTATGGGTCTCGTGAAAAACCTAAGATTAAAGGAGAATCGACTCTATCTTATACAACTAGTATCACACAGAGGTGGGGATTAGGTTTCCCAATTGCTAGAGTTCTCCTTTATATAGTTTTCAATTTCAAATAAGGGTTTGCAATCTAAGTTACCTTGGTAACAAAGCATTCAATATTCACCGTTAGATGACAACCCGATTATACTCAAGCTAATATCTTTCAACCGTTAGATCGAACTTTGCTTGTTATACACAAATGAAATGTACCTTCATTTAGGTTTAAGTAACCGTACCTAAACGTGTACACCATGTTGGCTCAACAAGAGTTAACCTATGTTAGCTATATGAACACTCTCATATCAACCTTATTCATCTTAACCATAACTAGTTCAAATGACTCAAATGAAACTAGTTAAAGAGTTGTTCAATTGCTATATTCTTATAGAAGTATACAAGAACACAATCGAAGCAAAATCGGTTTGATTCACTCGAATCATTTCATGAACATTATAGCCACGGTTTGCGAAGAATGCATTCCTTAATATATAAATGTATGTATTAGTTCATGAACAAACCGATTTTAGAACTTTAACCACTCAAGTATGCAAACGTGTACGCATACTTAAGTAGCCGGTCTGAGTATGGGTTCACCAGTATGCGAACGTGTACGCATACCTTGGTACACTTCCAAAACCCAACAGAACTTCCCGGACCTATACCTTACGCAAGTATGCGTACAGGTATGTGTACTTGGTACACGGAATTTTCACAACTACAAGTACGCATACGGGTATGCATACTCTAGTTCCGGTCATGGATCATATACATGCAAGAATGCATACTATGTTCATAATCCAATAGTTCTAAACTCTATTTCAATCATTGAAACTTATTTAGAGGATGACAATAGCCGTTTTCACACATTATTAGCATCAAATCAACTTTAAAGTTATTGAAATAATCATAACGAAACATTCCAAGTCTACACCAAATGATTGTATCACACTTTGTTTGAGGGTGAAAACGGTTTCTGCTGATTTTGGTAATTTCAAAGTGTGGGTGAGAAACGAATTTAAACCTAAATAATGTACCGCAAGGGAGTACTTTAGATTCGAGAGATCAATCTGTAAAATCCGGCCTAAACCAAGAAATGACTGTTCCAGACTTGCTTGTCACAAAGTGAAGGAGAAGGGTTGGTTTTGGGGAGGGAAGCGAAGAGTGTTGAGACCGAGAATAGTTGATTCCGAAGAGTAGTTGTTTTACGACTTGTATCGAAAGTGGAAGCTAACATATGGAAAGCTAGCAAATGTTTTCCGAGTGTTGTATGCTCTGACTTTAACTTGTTGTTTAGTGGAAATAGGTAAGACCCATTTATACAAGTCGGAATGAAACGTACTCGGTCTCATTAAGAAATGAAAAACGGGTGAGTAAATGGGAGAAGGTAGTCACATGTAATGCCCGGAATTGATGTTCCATTATAGAAGGTTGCTTTCACCATTACTCCTTGTATTTACTAACCGCTTCATCCTTATGACACTCTCTTTATAACGGGCGTAGTGTACGCCGCACGCCGTCAGAACCGCCAAACCAATACCCAAATGAGCATCCCCGCTTTGTGACATGCGTTGATGTCTCGAATGTTTTTGTGGAAAACATGTAACACGTTTGCTGTTGTCCGGAAAGTTGAGCTTGGGAGACTTGCGTGGTGACCTTCGACGGCCGAGATTTTGCATCTTAAGAGGACAAAGAGCCGTTGATTATTGCATGATCGCATGGCTTTAATATGGCCTAGTTTAGGCGCGACCAAAAGTTGGGGTTTTGGCTTTGTTTAGGCGCGACCAAATTAGGGCCAAAGGTTTCCATGCGTTAGCCGGTAACCATGGACTCCGGCTAAGATCTCACATTAGATGAAAAGTGGCCGTTGATTGTTGCAGGCCTCCGTTTTGGAAATCAGAAAGGGAAGGCCGGCATGGTATGGGTTAGGCGTAGCAAGGTGGCTGGCACAACATGCCATTGGCACATGTGGCATGGTCGGCATGCCTTTGGCGCGTTTAGGCGTGGCAAAAACTAGGGTTTTGGGCGTTGGGCCATAGGTTACCATGCGTTGGTTGGCGACCTTGACTAAGATTTGCATCTTAGATGGAAAGATGGCCGTTGATTGTTGCAGCCTTCTTTTGGTAGCATGGTCGGCATGGCTTTGACATGGAGTGGAGCCACTAGCGTGCAAAGCGGCTTGGAAGGGAAGCGCTTGAGGCTTTTTCTAAATTAGGTTTAATATGTCAAAACCCTAATTAGCACCCTTTACTAGAATCGATGTAGAATTCTCATACGGACTCGGATTTTGATGGTCCGCCCCTCGTTTGGTGCATTTTTGGGAAGCTAACATGTTTTGGGAAGCTAGCGTGTTTTGGGCCAAAGGTTACCTTGCGTTGTTTGGCAACCTTGGGCGTCTAGTATTTGCACCTAGGATATAATGGTGGTCGTTGATCGTCGCACGCCTTCGTTACGGTAGCCGTGATAGGGAAGGCCAACACGGTATGGCACGTCAAGGTGGCCGGGCACAACATGCCATTGGCACATGTGGCATGGTCGGCATGCCTTGGCGCGGTTTAGCGTGGCCAAAACTAGGTTTTGGCATTGGGCCAAAGGTTACCATGCGTTGGTTGGTGACTCTTGACGGCTAAGATTTGCATCTTAGATGTGAAGATGGCCGTTGATTGTTGTAGGCCTTTGTTTTGGTAACCGCATGGGGAAGACCAACACGGTATGGCGCGGCAAGGTGGCTGGCATGCCATTGGCACATGTGGGGCCAAGGGTTTGGCATGGACGGTTTGACATGATGGGGCCAAGGTGTGGTTGGCTTGGCATGCTGGGACCAAGGGTTTGGCATGCCGTAGGGCGCATGGTACGGCTAGCATGGTTAGGGCCAAGGAAAGGTGCGTTGGCTTGGCTAGCATGATTGGCATTCCTTGGCGTGCGTATATGGTCGGCATGGTTTTGCCATTGGCACGCGTGGTGCGTCTAGCATGGTTGGCATGCCTTGGCGCTGGTAGACGTGGTCGGCATGGTTTGCCATTGGCACGGTGGTGCATTAGCATGGTTGGCATGCCTTGGCGTGGTAGATGGGATGGCATGGTTTGCCATTGGCACGGTGGGTGCGGCTAGCATGGTTGGCATGCCTTGGCGCGGTAGATGTGGCTGGCATGATTTTCCATTGGCAAAAGGGTGCGGCTAGCATGGTTGGCATGCCTTGGCGCAGAGATGTGGTCGGGCATGATTTGCCATTGGCACTAAGATGGATGGCATGGTTTTCATGCCTTGGCGCGGTAGATGTGGCTGGAATGGTTTGTCATTGGCACGGTGGTATGGGAATTAGGGTTTGGCATGTCGAAACCCTAATTAGTATTAAAAAAAAGGTACCCCGGTAATTTTCTCATGCACATATTAAAGGGTTCAATAATATCCATTCAAAGGGAGACATTATTACTCAAATCTTGTGACGTCACTATCCGACTAGGGTTTTACGATTTTAACCTTAAGCTAAAAACCACCATCAACATTAAGTCCCCCTACTTAGCTCTTAACAGGGGCATTGTTGCGAGGTAAGCATAAGATGGTGATAGACAAGGACAGAATCGAAACGTAAATCATGCGAGATAGTCAGGAAAGTCCGACTAACCTTTTTCGAGAGGTAAGGAGAGTTTGTGATTCCTGTGCTGGCGGCCTTGCATGAATCGTACTGGTGGTGCAGACCGTGGGGTGGTGAGATGAGAATCGTTCGGTTTAGCTCGGATACTCATCACCTTGGCTGGGTTAGGGAACATCATGGCGCCGGCTTAGCGAGTTGTTGGTGTTGGCGCGGCAAGCCATGGCGCTGACGGTTTGGCATGATGGGGCCAAGGCGTGGTGCGGTTTGAAATGGGGCCGCCGGCGTTGGTCACTTACCCAGTGGGAGCCGCAGGTGTTGTGCGGCCTAGAACAAAGCCTCCCGGCGTAGTATTGGTTTGGGATGGAGACGTTCGCGTAAACTCGCACGGGTGTTGGCATGGCGGTGTCGCTGGCTTGGTGTGGGACGTGGACCGTTGATACCGTGAAGCTTTCCATTGGGGACCGGTTGCCTCTTTTCTTGTGTAGCTTGAATTAGGAAATCTTTTCCTTTCTTCAAAATCCGAGAGTGTTATGCCCATAAAAGGGGCGTCACTCCTTCTTTTCAGGTTACGTTGCCGATTTTGCTTCCGAATCCCGGTGCTGGTGGCAGAAAAGTAAAACGTGGGCAAGCGTGTCTCAAACACGTACTTCCACGTTTTCTCACCAAACCCTAGTTATCTCGCACGACCGGGCATGAGACTTTGCCTTATACTTGCTGGTAGAATATGGTTTAATTAAGACCGGATGTCACGCCTTAATTCACTAAAGTAGAAAGCTTTCCCTTTCGGGATTGCATCGTTCTGAACATAAGAGATGATCTTAAATCCTTCATTCGCATAGTTCGTCCTGAAATCGTGCCCATCTTCTTTATTGTATCGTCTCTTATTTTCTCCCCGGTTTCCATTTTGTCTTCTTTCTTATGTATGTTGCCGGTGTAGATAGGGTGAAAAACTTTCCCATTTTCTATGGTTTTGCAAAGGCATAATGGGATCTTCCACAGAAGCCGCACTTTATGACTCTTGAGAGAAAAACTTTGAATCGCTTAAAACCAGTTTTTTTTTTTTTTTTTTTTTTTTTTCATGAAGAGGCATTAGATAGAATCAAATCTCTGCTCCATGAAGTTGGCGGAATTATCTAGACCTACCTTCTATCTATCTAAGTGAAGTGCGGGTGCGCGTTCAAACCTTCTTGGGTTCGGTGAACATGGAGGAGGAACGGGAAGGTGATGAAGTGCCCCTTATGTTGAGAGGCTTCAGCCAGTAAAACTTCTTCTCTCGCCCTTTGCTAGGGCGAATCTGACCGCTTCTAGGTTGAAACAACGGAAGACCGAGTCTGTGAAACTTTTTGGGGAAAGCCAACGAATCCTTTTTGTCCAGAAGGCGTCATAATTCTCGATTTTGATGCGATGAATCGGAAATCCTCCTCGAAAGGTCGTTGAGAAGACCTTCGAGGAAGACGTTGTGTTTGATGAAACTGAAACACCCTTCAGAGTAGACGCTGAAGCTGTTGTCGGCGATATTGGGGAAGTCATGGTGGAATATGCTGGATAGGTTGTTGAGGCGAGTATCGGGAAGGAGACGGGTGTTGTTGCTACGAGGAGGCTTCTGGGGGTGGGATGTTGAGGTTGCTACTGCTGATGCGGCTGTCGGATGGAACCTTTGCTGCCCGAGAGATTGTTGGGGAAAGTGCTTGAAAAGTGTTATGACCGAGGCGACTCGCGCGTTAGCTTTCGACGACTAGCTTCTCCCTTTTATTGTTTCGTTGTTGCGTAGTCGTCTGATGTAGGCACTCAATATTTGTCCGATATCCTAATCCGTTTCCCGAATATTCGAAATCCTATAGGATTTTATCCGTTTTATCGGATATTTCTTCCTTAACATATCGGAACGGATTAGACCCCATCCAAATGTTAATATCCGATAGTATAGGAACTTATTTGTAATTTATCCTAATTTCAGTCTAGTATCGGATATTATCGGATAAATATTCGATAAGTGTCAATTATGAAAATGTTTTACAAGGTTTTTTAAGCTTTTTGTTATAACCGGATATTATCTGATATCCGACAGCCTTAGCCTATCCGAATCAATATCCGATTTTGATATCCTATAGGATATTATCGGATATCGAATATCCGTTAGTGCTTAACCTTCTTGATATCGGATTTCTAAATATCCGACGGATATTCTTCCATTGACAGCCTATCCCGATGCTTTGTAGATTCATCTTTACCTTCTTTGTACTCGTGGCAAAGTTAGGGTTTCTCGAATTATCATCCCGCTTGCGGTTTCTCATTTTTGAATAAAGCTTCTTATTTGAAAGACTCGGATCTTCTTTTAGAATAGGCTGTTCGACTTTCCATGTCCTTATATTATTCTCTTCGAGTTTTATAATTGAATAAGGTATTTCGCACGGTTTCAGCTTTTGTTTTGTTGTGATATGATGGTTAATGGCTTCTCAATGACTCGGGATTTATTTGGTATATTTTTCTCGAGATTTGGGAAACTCATTCGGAAAGAGATGTATGTTTTTTGAATAAAAATGAAACCCTAAGGAAGAACACAAACGACGCATTCATCTTGGGGAGATACAAATATCAAGCGGAAGGAGAAATTGTCAAGGAAATACTAAAGGGAGAATGGCTCGGAAGAGGGTAGTACAACGTCTTTAGGGATTGAAAAGCTTGAGCCATCGCGAGTGAACTATCACACTACCCAACTTGTTCGTATTGATGAGCTTGCAGTAACCTCCCAAAAGGACGTCCTTCCACCAGATATGGCCTCGCCTTCTTTTTCCTTGGGTGACTCGGTCCGAAAAGCTATCTTTACCGTCATCTTCCCAACTTGAAACGAGTTCACTTTGACCACCATATCTCCGATTTGAAACGGGTTCGGTGTTGTGTAATCGTTTGAATCTTGGTCTCGCTGCCACATGGCAGCCTTCCAAATTCTTTGCAAAGCGTTTGAATGGCCCGAGCCCCATTCACATCTCTTGACAAATCTCCCGCGTCAAGAATCGTGCCGAGTCCCCATGACACAATAGAGAAGAAGGGACCGGTTGTAGATAAGATTATTCGGCCAAACTTACTTGCGCTTGGAATCCATGAGTCGGCGCCAACATATCATCTCCAGTGTCCGGGTTCCATCAAGAACTGGCCGATGCGGCAACAAGTGGGACGGTTTGTTGGAGATTCTTTCGGGCGTTGACATCGGAGAGGGATGTTCCCAATTTCGCCTTGTTGTCGAGTACCCACAAGTGCTCCAATATCATGTCGTAACCCAGTTCTTTGACAATGTGGAATTTGCTATGTGTTATAGCGTATCCTATCTTGACCTCGAGGTTAATGTAGCCGTACGCTGCGTTCAAGGCTTCCCTCCCGGTTCTTAATCACGATGGAGAATGGGTAGCCTCTTGTTTCAGAACTCAGGCTTTGAGTCTTGAAAGTAACAATGTTGAAGTCGAGGCCATGTCGATGAGCCTCGTTGTCGAATTCAATACCTCTTAAATAGGACGTGGTCGGCAGTCCCCAATCGTCCCTTTCGATTCCGTCACGAGAGAGCTTGGGCTCTGGCGTGGCTTCCGTGGAGGGAAAAAGTTGTTTGCCCGACACAAGACGATTGAGAGTCGTGAAGATATCTTGCGCTGCACCTTGGAGAGGTAGAGAATTTCGCATACGTGTTGCATCATGGATCGCACAGCCTCGTGCACGGAGTCCCCTGAGACTCCACAATTCCTCACCAAGTGGGTCGCGATGTACTCCTTCGTTTCCTAGTCAAGTTCCCCTCTTCTATCTTTTCTTTGAAGATATGCTTTAGTCCGCTGCAATCACTGGTTGGGTGGTGAACAAATCGGTGGTAGTGGCAATATTTGGGGTTTGCCATTTCGGCCTTAGCTCTGGGCGTCCTGGGAGATGGTAGTCCTGATAACATCATCTTGAATCCATGCTTCTAAGAGATCGATTACCTCCTCAATGGGGAACCTGGAAATCCAGGGTATTTCCTTCAACTTCATGATGACGCATGGGAGCTTTAGCGGTCGCCTTCCGTGGCGAAGTTGCCCGTTGCCGGTGCTTCACGCTTAGGCCGGTCCGTAGTCGGCCTTCCTTTTCCTCCCTCGTTTACTACGCTCACAGAGGAGGGGCCAACGTTAAATTGCTTGCTTGATGAGATGTCTATTCCCACGAGTTTCGCGCACGTCTTCGCTCTGGTCGGTCTAGCTCTTTAATAATGTTGGTGTTGTCGTTATGATCGTCTGGCGCCTTCATGGAGTTCGGAGAATGTCCGAAACGCAGGTTCTCTAGTAAGGCGCGGTAAATGGGAGCCATACCGTTGATGCATGAGTTCACCATTGTTGTTCTATTCACGTTTGGGTCATGACAACTAGTGCTTGAACCCCGAATCTCTTAACAAAATCATTCTGGATGTTCGTTGTCCCGCCGGTACATTCTTCCTAGGTCCGAGAAGGTAACTTGTTCAAAACAAATAAGTATTTCTTGTAAAATGCGGTAACCATGCTACCCCAGTTCGGGATGTTGTTTGGCGCGTTGTTGTTGTACCACGTGTACGCTCTTCCCAGAAGAGATTTCAAAACTCCCCGCACGGAGAACGTGGTTGTATTCATGTTCGCCTAGGGATTCGAGGAAGCGAGAGACATGTTCATGTGCATTTCCTGTGCCATCGTACAGTGAATCGAGGAGAGGAGTATCCTCTTGGAAGAGGAATTCTTTGTATTTCGATGGGTAGGGGAGGTTGATGCCGATGCATGTCTATTTCATCATTCTTGACTCGATTCCTAGAAGTTCCTCCGCATCCTTTCGTGTGACAAAATTGGACGGCTGACTTCTTTCCAATGGGGTTCTTGCATGAATCCCCTTGTCCGCGAGACGTGTTCCGCCGAGGTGCTAGCACGGGGGTGTTGGGAGGCGTTTCTAAACGACCTGGAGGGCGTGACTCACGCGGCAGCCGCTCTGTCGTGGTTTCGAGGAAGACGGGTACTTCTTTCCGTGTCGAAACCATATCCGTCCGGGCTCTAGCGAGATCCTCCCGCGTTCCATCAAATTAAATATGGTAATATAAGGTCGCCTCTCTCCGGTTCCTCCGCCTTCGTCCCGTTTGTGGGGTAGTTGGATTCTTAGTAGCGGTTGGAGGTGCCATGCTTGACGGAGCGTTAGAGCGGCAGAAGCCAGCCTCCGGCCCGGTGACGGTGGTGTAACGCCCGAATGAGCGTTTCAAGACTCGCCGTGATTAGCAAAGTTGTGCGGGACATTAGAGGCGCATCGGCTCGGCCCGGTGATTGGCGTGTTACACCCGAAGGAGTGCTTTCGGTGTTACCGTGGTCGATGCAGGGTGATATAGTGACGTTGTTGGAAGTAACGTTAACACTGGGATGGATTCTGCGTTGGTGTTCTCAAGAATGATCCGGATCTGAGTTCCACCATGTTGGACTTTTAAGTGAAAGGTGATATCGGAAATTTAGAAATCAATATTGCAACCGATAGATTGATCTCCCACTGTGGTCTCCAATTGTTTGAGGGTGAAAACGGTTTCTGCTGATTTTGGTAATTTCGGGTGTGTGGGTAAGAAACGAATTTAACCCTAAACAATGTACCGCAAGGAGTACTTTAGATTCGAGAGATCAATCTGTACAAATCCGGCCTAAACCAAGAAATGGCCGTTCCCGGATTTGCTTCGGTCACAAAGTGAAGGAGAAGGGTTGGTTTTGGGGAGGGAAGCGAAGAAAGTGTTGAGACCCGTAATAGTTGATTCCTGGATGAGTAGTTGTTTTACGACTTGTATCGTAAAGTGGGAAGCTAACAGATGGGAAGCCGTAAAATGTTTTCCGAGTGTTGTATAATCCCGACCCGAACTTGTTGTTCGGTGGAAATAGGTAAGACCCATTTATACAAGTCTAATGAAACGTACTCTGGTCTCATTAAGAAATGGAAAACGGTGAGTAAATGGGAGGAGGTAGTCACAGTAACCCCTGGAATTGATGTTCCATTAGAGAAGGCGTTTCACCATTACTCCCCGTATTTACTAACCGCTTCATCCTTACGACACTCTCTTATAACGGGCGAGTGTACGCCGCACGCCGTAAACCGCCAAACCAATACCCAATGAGCATCCCCAAGTTTTGTGACATGCGTTGATGTCTCAAATGCTTTTGTGGAAAACATGTAGCACGTTTGCTGTTGTTTGGCAAGTTGAGCTTGGGAGACTTGCGTGGTGAACTTCGACGGTCGAGATTTTACATCTTAAGAGGACAGGTAGCTGTTGATTATTGCATGATTAGTATGGCTTTAATATGGCCTAGTTTAGGCGCGGCCAAAAGTTAGGGTTTTGGCTTTGTTTAGGCGCGACCAAACTAGGGCCAAAGGTTTCCATGCGTTAGATGGTAACTTTGGACGGCTAAGATCTGCACCTTAGATGAAAAGTGGCCGTTGATTGTTGTAGGCCTCCGTTTTGGCAACTGTAAAGGGAAGGACGACATGGTATGGGTTAGGCGCGGCAAGGTGGCTGGCACGGCATGCCATTGGAACATGTGGCATGGTCGGCATGCCTTGGCGCGGTTTAGGCGTGGCCAAAACTAGGGTTTTGGGTGTTGGGCCAAAGGTTACCATGCGTTGGTTGGCGACCTTGGACGACTAAGATTTGCATCTTAGATGAAAAGATGGCCGTTGATTGTTGCAGAGCGGCATGAAAGCATGGCCGGCATGGCTTTGAAATGGAGTGGAGCCACTGACAATGTGCGGCTTGGATGGGAAGCGCTTGCGGCTTTGTCTAAATTAAGGTTTAGTATGTTGAAACCCTAATTAGCACCCTTTACTAGAATCAATGTAGAATTCTCATACGGACTCGGATTTTGATGGTCCGCCCCTCATTCTGCACGGAAAAGAATTTCCTATCTCCTTACGCGGAAATATTTAGGTTTTGAGCTCGTTTGGGAGGTGAAAACAGCCCGAAAGTAAAACTCAGCAGAATTCAAGAGGGACTCCGGTCATGTTTGGTGCGTTTTGGGAAGCTAGCATGTTTTGGGAAGCTAGAAAGTTTTGGGAAGCTAGAGTGTTTTTTGGGCCAAAGGTTACCATGCGTTGTTTGGCAACCTTGGACGGCTAGGATTTGCACCTAGGATGTAAGGGTGGTCATTGATCGTCGCACGCCTTCGTTTGGTAGCCGTATAGGGAAGGCCAACACGGTATGGCACGACAAGGTGGCTGGCACCGCATGCCATTGGCACATGTGGCATGGCTCTACATGCCTTGGCGCTGGTTTAGGCATGGCCAAAACTAGGTTTTGGCGTTGGGCCAAAGGTTACCATGCGTTGGTTGGTGACCTTGGACGACTAAGATTTGCATCTTAGATGGGAAGATGGTCGTTGATTGTTGCATGCCTTTGTTTTGGTAGCCTCATGGGGAAGGCCAACACGGTATGGCGCTAAGAAGGTGGTCGGCATGCCATTGAACATATGGGGCCAAGGGTTTGGCATGGACGGTTTGACATGATGGGGCCAAGGTGTGGCCAACACGGTATGCTTGGCATGTCGGGGCCAAGGGTTTGGCATGCCGTAGGCGTATGGTGCGGCTAGCATGGTTAGGGCCATGGAAATGTGCGGTTGGCTTGGCTAGCATGATTGGCATGCCTTAGCGTGGCGATGTGGTCGGTATGGTTTGCCATTGGCACGGGGTGCAGCCTAGCATGGTTGGCATGCCTTAGGCGCCAGAGATGTGGCTGGCATGGTTTGCCATTGGCACGGTGGTGCGGCTAGCATGGTTGGCATCCCTTGGCGCGCAGATGTGGCTGGCATGATTTGCCATTGGCACAGTGGTGCGCTAGCATGGTTGGCATGCCTTGGCGCTGAGATGTGGTCGGGAATAATTTGCCATTGGCACAGGTGCGGCTACCGGGCATGGTTGGCATGCCTTGGCGCGGTAGATGTGGTCGGCATGGTTTTCCATTGGCACAAGTGGTGGGAATTAGGGTTTGGCCTGTCGAAACCCTAATTAGTATTTAAAAAAGGTACCCCGGTAATTTTCTGACATATTAAAGGGTTCAATAATATGTATTCAAAGGAGACATTATTACTCAAATCCCGTGACGTCACCGTCCGACTAGGGTTTTACGATTTTAACCTTAAGCTAAAAACCACCATCAACACACACAAACCATGTAAGATGTTACTCCTGCGATTTTCACATGGTTATCTTTTGACTTTCGTCAAGAATATAAGATGAACTTGGTTGAAGCAAAAGCTTACCAAAACATATTTCGAGAAATATGTAAGCGAGTTAATCTCAGCTCGAAATCTCAAATGTGCATAATCGACAACTATATAGTAATACGACTTTTGTCTCAATATAGGAGATAGAGTAGAAATAGACTTTCCAAGTGATAGATGAGTTTTAGTCTCCACATACCTTTTGTTAATGAAGTTCCACAAGCTCTCCTTAGTAGTTCTTCGTCTTCAATTGATGAACGCCGTGAAGTCTAATGCTCAACTACACAATCTATCCTAGTCCGAGACATCACTATAGGTAGACTAGAAATCAAGACTTATAGTTTTGATCACTAACATTGACAAACAAGCTTGAGATAGCAACGCTTGCGAGTTCGACCGAGCAGTGATCTAACAATGTCCCCTTCCTATACCAGATGCATACATGAAAGCTCCAGAGAGAGAAAATATTAACCCTTTAGAAAATCATCCAACAAATGCCCCTAGAGAAAATCTCTTGCTTCATGTTCAACTGCTTCACTTTGGCCTCTGCATCTCGCGAGCCACCTACTTAGCATGTTCCAACTCTTCATCTACCATACGCTCTCTCAGATTAAGAACCTCTGTAAAAAATGAGGACCTGCATTGTATATGACAAAATATAACATCTACCTGAGAAATGATAGCCGAAGAGTAATTTCACCTCCGAAGCAGCGTTACAATACAATGACAAATATGCTGCCGTTTTAATTGAATAAAGAATGTGCAAGCACATAATCACCAAATGGCATTCCTCATCATGTGCCCGCAGTTCATGAAATTGGCACATTGGTAGGTCTCGAGCACTCTTTACTGCAGGATGCAATAAAGATCATTGTCCATGACTTAATCTTTCTTGAGTTCTTTTCTCTCTTTTTTTTTTTTTTTTTTTTTTTTTTTATTTCAATAATGTTCTTGAATACGTGGTTTTGGGTTGGCCTCTGATGGTGTTGGCAGTAAATCAAATTAGATGTGGAGGTGTCAGAGGAGATATGCAGGGAGTTTAACCTGACAGCCACACAAAATTTTTTACCAAATTTTTATCATTATGAATCAAAGTTAAACAAGAGAAACAATTAAGTTGCATCTCTCTCGCATACATAAGCACATACTCATTGTTACTGCAGTTCAGGTTGGATCAAGCTGGAATCACTGCGTTAACAGGTTGACCAGATTCTAAATTCTTCAACCGTGCTGCTGCTTCCTTCCCTCGACTTACTTCTTTTGCCGAGTCATACGATGCATGAAGCCCAACCAAAAAGTAGTAGACAAGCAAAATTCCTGTCCAAATCCCAAATCTAATAAAAGAAGCTGCATCTAATGAACCCAGCAAGAACATGTTCATGGCAATTGTAGCTGATGGTAACCAAGGCACCAATGGAACTCCCCACAACTTCGGCTGTCTAGCTTGCTTGACCATCACTTTCAAACCCAGTGTGGATAAAAACCATATCAAAACCGTCGGTATATAACCGATCCAACCATTACTGACTGCCCAATAAGCGGATGTAGCAATGGAAGATAATACAATCATTACTAGGAACCCAATGAACTTATTTCTGTCAGCATTTGAAGTCTCTCCCGTGACATAATATCTTCGAATGAGGAGAGACACTGCAACTAAGGAAAATATGAACAACGTAGCAATTGAGAGAAGGTTGGACAGAATACTGAGATCAGTGAACAACCCTACAAGACAATTTGCAAGGGTCATCACTATTGTGGCGTTCACCGGTGTTCCTGTTCTCTCGTTAATTGCTGCAAGCCACGGTGGGGCCATGTGAGTCCTGCCGATATGCGTGAAATATCGCGATTGACCGATGATATTAGCAAGTAAATTTGTAGACATACCAATTACTGCTCCTATAGCTACTAAGTACTTGGCCCAATTCAATCCTACAGCTTGAAATGCCAAGGAAAACGGTGCACTAATGTCTATCACAGTATAAGACTGCATTAAGCATAAGGTGACAGATAGTGCACAATAAACACATATGATGAAACTCATGGAACCCAAAAGTCCAATTGGGATATCCTTTCCTGGGTTTTTTGTTTCTTCGGCCATCGTGGCAACCGCATCAAATCCAATATAAGAAAAGAAGAGAACTGCTGAAGCTGTAAATACTCCTCTTGGACCATAAGGTGCAAAGTTGCTGGTAAAATTTTCAGTGTTTGCATGCATGAGACCAGCTATTAAAATGAGCAGAATAACTCCAACATTTACTATGGCTGCCACGGAATTGAAACGAGACGATCCTTTTGTACTAAGAGCAGCAGCAGTACCTGTACAGGAAAAACACAACAAATTAGATACTAGAGCCTGCCTGCTTACAACAATTACTCTCTTTCACCACTTTGCAGGGCCACATGAGGAACATCCTAATCTAAGCTAATCTACCTATCTTTGAAATTTATGAAGAATCAAAATATTTACCTATCAGAATTGGGATGACGACAGCCAGGGGGTCAAGATGGTTAAAGTTTTCAGAAAGAGCTGGAACATATATACGAAAATCGTCTGGATTACGGTTGCAAAGGGTAGCGAAATAAGATGTCCAAGTGCGGGCAACACTTGCTCCTCCAACAATATACTCAAAGAGTATGTTACCAGCGGCAATGAAAGCAAAGAAGTCACCCATCTCCACCCTTATATAAGCAAATGATCCTCCTGTAAAATAACAATCCAATTACATCTTGCCCCACAAAGAAAATCTGGGTAAATTTTTTTATCAGGAAAACAACATAATAACAGTAATTTTCCCCTTGTAGACACTGTTATAATTAACAGTGGACAGACATTCAACTCAAAATCAATTGGCAACGAGTAGAGAAGTGGCGGCGCAATATATACCCCTCAAAAAAAGGGTTCACTAGCTAGGCTGTGTGCAATGACCTTGTGAGACTATTTATACATATACTTGCTATTGGAAATAAAGAACAGTGTTTAAGAGTAAACAAAAGCATACCTGCAACAGGAATCTCACAAGCAAACTCAGTGTAGCAGAAGACACAGAGCATAGCAGAAACACCAGAAACCAAGAAAGACAAAACAATAGCAGGTCCAGCATCTCTATTTGCTTCCAAACCAGTTAACACAAAGATACCAGCACCAAAAACAGCACCAAACCCAAACCAAATTAAATCCCACCAATTCAAAGTCTTCTTCATCTGATGCTGACTTCTATCACTCATCTCATTTACTTCTTGTTCACTACTTGATCTTGTTGTTAATCTATCTTTCAATCTCATCTTTGTTTCTCCTAATGCTTTCCCATAACTTTTCCAGCTCTGGAATGATTCTTCAGGAAAGAAATCTTCTTTTCTGCATAAACATCCAAACCTTCCCCTCTTCTTAACTGTTGTTGTTGATGATGATCTTTGATGATCATCACTACCTTCCACCATTGCTACTCAGCAGATTTTGGTACTCTAATGAAATGGGTTTGGTTACTGGGTTTATGTTTGATTTGTGTGTTCAGTCAAACGTCTGGCACCAAGAAAGTGAGAAACCTGTCATAAATTGCAGAAGAAGAAGTAATGAGAAGAGAGTTAATAAATGGCCTGTGTATTTATACAGCCTAAAAACAGAGTTGTCAATTTGTCATTGTTGACTGCTGTTAACAAAATTTAATGCGTCTGTGTACCCACCACCACCACCACTCTGCCCTATTGAACCCCACTTCTTTGGGTCATACAATTTAAACCATCAAACAATATTCCGGCAAAAGAGAGGTCTAGGTTTTGCCTGTTCTATTTTTTCTTATATAGAATTCTTTTCTTTTTTAATTTTTTATAAAAGGATAACATATTAAAAATTGAGAATTGATACTCCCTCTTGTCCTCTTGTTCTTATAGTAGTATTTCTTTTCCAGAAAGGATGAAGTATTTTAAGTCATCAGGAATTAGGGAAATCAGTTTGGTGGTTAGCAAAATCTAGTCGATGATACTAACATTTTTTTGTCAAAATATATGCGGCCGTGTTCGATAATACTAACCTTCTTTTGCCAAAATATATGTGGCTGTGTTGGATATCCATCTGCCGAGCGTAACAAGCATTGATGTGGATACTCAAGTCAATAAAAGGACATGATAAATGTGTCTTGGATGGAGTTGGTATATTTTGGATTAAAGTGGAATTAATTCGATAAAGTGGTCAAGTTTGGTAGGCAGCACCTAAGATGGGTCATAACTATCCGTGCAAAACTCTGCCAACTAAACGTCGTACGTGCACGTAACACCCAAAACAAACAACAAAACATTTTGAACAAACTTAGCTATCAAAAAGAGAGATAATTTGATTCACATACCAATGGGTGATTGAAATTAGCTCATGTAAGAGAACTAGTTGGGCTCTACTTTGCTCATTATTTACGGAAATGATTAACATCCGGTGAGTTATCCCGAGAGAGAGGAGTGGATTCCACCCTAAACCCATCACCCCTGCTAAGCCGCCGGATCATGGAAAGACCCACCCATTCTCCTGCTTCTAGGATAACTCAGGATTCAAATGCCATGAGATGTGTATCATTCCCCCATTATTTATCTTTGGTTCTCTTCACGAGATATGTCTAGCAGCGTCCCGTTATATTTGTTTATTATTTATCTTTAGTTCTCTGTATGAGAATTTCCACCATATGTCTTACAGTGTCATATTATATTTACTCATTGTTTATCCTTGTTATCTTCTTAAGAATTTCTACATCATGTCTAGCAGGGCTGATATACTTAGGGCGGTGGTTACAATGCGTTGTGCATAAAATGGCACGAGTGCACAATGTGGCACTGGCGCGAACCCAGTTAAAAGTGTGAAGTCTTTTCCAAAAGTGCATTAGAGCATGCAAATTATGCTATTAAAATCAACTGCAGCCTTTACTTTAGAGGAGGGAAAAAGAAAAAAAAAAAAAGGCGGCAGCGGCAGCACACTCACTTTAGCTGCTGTTCACTACTAGTGGCATTCTTGTTCATGGTATTCACAAATCACTAGCACGTGTTATGGGCTAGATTGGAGGTGTTAGATTAGCACTTAGTGTTGCAATTCAAAAAAAAGCGTAGCAAAAAAAGTTAACACTAGTTCTCTCTCCCTGCTGCTAGCATGTGAACTAGCATGCTAGATAGTTCTGTTGAATGATTGGTAACTGAAAATTTTTCGCGGAATGGTTCGGTTGAGAGGTTTATTTTGATCTAACAATTTGAGATTTAAAGCGCCGAATGGTTTAGCTACTTGAGTCTTTGAATGGTTCAATCTTTGGCGCAGAATGGCGAGCGCAGGGACGTGGATTAATCTAGCCGCTAGATTAGCACTCCCATAAGACTTAGGAGGTAGTCCTGACTGCTAATCTAGGTGCTAGACTAGCACCCCATAAGACTTAGTCCTAATCTAGCAGCTAGATTAGCACCACGTCCCACGTCAAAGCCTGTCCATTCCGCGCCCAAATAACCATTCATCACCAATCTTAAACCATTCAGCCGCTTTAAATCTCAAATCGAGATCAAAATAAACCTCTCGGCGCCTGAACCATTCCGCTAAAAGGTAGTTTTTCAAGTGCCGAATCATTCAACAGAACTATCTAGCATGCTAGTTCACATGCTAAAGAACTGGTAGGAGATAGAACTAGTGTTAACTTTTTGCTACGCTTTTTTTTGAATTGCAACACTTAAGTGCTAATCTAGCACCTCCAATCTAGCCCATAAGACTTAGTCTTAGTCTAAGGATGTTTTTATATCTAAAATATGGACATATAAAAAAACCTAGTGTTTTTAGGGGCCACCAAAAGGAATTAGGGGCCAACAAAGACAAAATATGGTCACCCAAACCTAAATTGAAGCTAGCCCTTATCTCGCGAATTTCATAATGGAAAAATTGCCCTTCCACAATCGGAAGTTAATACTACAATTGGTTGTTTAACTACAATCGGTAGTAAATTATGTTACTTTAACCTCCGAATATACAAAATTTTCGAATTTTAGTACTACCATAATCGGTAGTAAATTCACTTCCGAATGTATATTGGCTCCAAAATGAGATTTTGCCAAAATCCTAAAATTTTCGAGCTTTGGTACTACCATAATCGATGATGAAATTGTGTTACTTTAACCTCTGAATATATTCAATTTTGAATTTTAGTACTACCATAATCGGTAGTAAATTTAACTTTCGAATGTATATTGGCCCCAAAATGAGATTTTGCCAAAATCCTAAAATTTTCGAACTTTAGTACTACCATAATCGGTAGTAAAGTGTGCTACTTTAACCTCCGAATATTCAAAATTTTCAATTTTAGTACTACCATAATCGGTAGTAAATTAACCTCCAAATATCTATTGGCCCCAAAATGAGATTTTGCCAAAATCCTAAAATTTTCGAACTTTGGTACATCCATAATCTAGTAAAGTGTGTTACCTTAATCTCCGAATATACAAAATTTTCGAATTTTAGTAGTACCATAATTGGTAATAATTTTGTTAATAATCGATGCTTATTATCTACCGATTGTGTTCACTACCCCAAATTCAAGTTTTCAAAACAAATTTCAGAAATTTTGTACTTTCACAATCGGTAATTAATGGTGTTCATTATCTACCGATTATGCGTAACTTTTAGTACGAGAGAAATTGAATTTTTTGAATCAAGAATAATCGGTAGATAACGATCAATTTACCTACCGATTATAGTTGATGTTATTAAAAATGAAGAACATCAACCATAATCGGTAGGTAAAGTAGATTATTATCAACCGAATATGTTTCTGCTACTGTAAAACGAAGAACACCAACCATAATCGGTAGGTAAAATAGATTATTATCTACCGATTATGTTTCTGCTAGTGTAAATCCAAGAACATCAACCATAATTGGTAGGTAAAATAGATAGTTATTTACTGATTATGTTTCTGCTACTGTAAATCCAAGAAAATTTTCGGATCAAAATTTTGATTTCAAGTAATCAAATCCTAATTTGAATCACAACTACTATTATCTATTCGTTTTGTTTGTTTAACTCTTTTTTTTTTTTTTTTTTTTTTGATGTTCTAAGTTTCAACTTTAAGGTTAATGGATTTTGGGTTTTAATTTTAAACAATCAATCATAACATTTGTTTGATCGATTTATCTTTGTTTTCAATCAAAATTAAAATGATGAAAAAAAATTCAATGGGTAGAATAGAGAAGAAGAAGAGGATTGATATGATTATGAAAATAGATGATATAGGTTGAGATTTAGTATAAAGATGAAGGACAATATAGACAATTTCCTATTTTTTAAGACACCCCTTAACCCCTTCTATGGATGGGAATAAAAAGGTGGCCACTAACTCCTTTTGAGTGGCCCCTAAAAATCCTAGGTAAAAAAAGGCATTCTTCTGTCGACCATGGAATGGATTAACTAGTGCAATGAACATGCCTGCCTATTCCCTGATCCCTACCAGTGTTATATAATCCGCCGCCGTAACAGGCTCACTAAAGTTGAGTCCTGACTTTATTGACCAACCTTTTCCTCTCTTGGATGGACATGGACTACAACTGAAGTGTACTACTCTATACTATAAGATAAAGTAAAACCACGAGCTCTCCCATTGAGGTTGTGAAAAGCATAGCCGTAGATAACTAAGCTGGTAAAATGAACTGATGTAAGCCTTTCTTTCTCATTGTCAATACAATGGAAGTGTCCACCAATCCAATCTTGTATGGACCAAGAAAATATTGTCACCACAGGTTCCTAGCTATAAAAGTTGTGGAAATGTAACAATGGCAAGGTTCAAAAATTCCTAAGAACAAGGGGATAATTATTTTGGGGCATAAAATCTTTACCTTTGATACATGCGTATTTGGTTCTGTACTTTAGTTAATCATCATATATTTGATTTGTGACTTCCAATAGAGATGAAAGGTCAAATTACATGCCTGCTTGACAGTTAAAGATTAGTTACGACTCATTTTTTTTTAAATTCAAATCATCAACCATAACTTTTTATTTATTTATCTTATTTTTGAAAGGAATCAAATTTCACTTCTTTGGAGTTTGAATAATTTTTATTTTTCAAGTCATTCAAACAAAGATAATGTAGCAGAGTGTGAAATAGTGTTTCTTAGGAAATTTTTTATGTTTTAGGGTTTCTAATGACAGTTAGAAAACCGAGTAAGAGATGTTTATTCGCTCTGAAAAGATGCATATTGGAGATGAAGAGTCATCTTCAACGGATGTGTAATACTCTATAAATAGCGTCTTTGTTTTCTCTCTAACATGCATCATCAGAAACTAATCATGTGTGTCCTTGGTTGTGTTAAGGTTGTACAAGCTTTGAATCCAGGGGCGGAACTACAGCCAGACTAGGGCTAGTTGTAGCCACCCCTGAAAGCCCAAGAAGCCATGTTTTCTACTACGTATTTTACTTTGGCTGCTAAAAAGCCCAAATAGTAGGCTTAAGCCACCCCTAAAAGCCCAAAGCCACCCCAAGTTAAATTTCCAGCTCCGCCACTGTTTGAATCCAACATTGTTGTGGGGTATCAAGTATCCTGGCGGTAATATTTATTGACCTATTTGTACTCGTAAATCTAATTTGGAAGGGTCGAATAATTGTTGAAAAGAATCTAATATTAGAGACTTGATCCTAGAGACAACATTCTTTTCTTCACCTTGTCTAGTGTCAATTTTCCAACACAACATGGTAATCGAAATCCACATACAAGTGAGTAACTCAATTATAAACAAGTTACGAAGAGAAACAATCCTTAAAAATTGAGATATCTCTACATTACATTTGTTCTTTTTTTAGCCTTTGCAGGTGAACTTCATTTACATAGCTAGGTTGTGTACTAGAACTGCTTGTGTGGGTTGTTTTATAATACAACCAGATTTTTTCCGCCCAATCATGACTGAGGGCTAATTGATTACAAAAGGATGATATATGGCCTTGTTTGGTAAAATTTATGATTATAGATAATCATAAATTGATAAATGATTTTGATATAATCATTTTTAAAATAAATTTTCCCAAACACTTTTTTCAAATAATTGATCATGTTAGAATGATGATTTCGAAAAGGAGAGGAAAGAACAATGATTTAGGATTTTTTTTAGTCATATGTTGTTTTTTTGTCTCTCTCTTGATAGTTTAGAGAAAATAAGAAGAATTTTTTTTTTTTTTTTTGACAAAAAAGGGCAAAATTTAATGTGAGTTTGTTAGAAAAAATAATTGATTATAATAAATTTTCAAAACAACCTTTTTCTGTTTATGAAAATAATGGATTTTTTCAATTATGATAAAAATAATCTATTATTATAATGGTTACGAAACACATATAGAATCCATTATAATCTGCATAATGGATTATGGGATGATAATCCATTATTTTAATGGTTACCAAACAGCCCCTATGTGTTGTATTTATAATTTGGTATATGTTTTGTGATGATGAACCCTCGTGCTTCAAAATTGATCCAGTCTGACGTCTTTTTATCATAGCCTTTAGTGATTTCATATCTTCTGCCTTTTTACTTTGTATGCTCTTCACTTATTAACTTGAACTGGTTCATAGTCATTTTTGAAGATAATACGGTGTCCACTACAAATTTTTGCCCATTAGAATGTTGCTTTAGCTTCTTTAACTTTAATTTGTTCTCTGGTATTACAGTTTACACGTCTATCCCTTCTTCATGTGTGCGCCTTTCAGAGTCTACCAATATCAAACCTATACCTAATATGGTTCCATCATTGAGATGGCAATGCTGATGGTTATGGCCATAAGCCTGTTGGAAGTTTGGGAACTATTTTGTTGTATATTATTGAAGACACATTCACTGCATTGATATGCCACTAATCATATTTACTAGCGGCGGGACTAATCCATTACTCTACCATCTTTTTCATATTTTGCAAGCCATGAGTTGAACCATTCATGAAAGTATATTGTATCATTGCTTGTAAATTTTTTATCAAAGTTAAAGTGCATGCATACATGTTTAGTGAAAATTTACATTGTGAAAAGATATGTATAAGTGTTCTTCCTCTGGATTACATAAAGTGTGTGAGAGTTGATATTTGGAAAAACATTTGCTATTTGGGAGAATAGTATGGGTCGCTTTCCACGCAAAAGTTTTGATTGAATGACTAATCTTCATTTTCCATACAAAAGTTTTGATTGAATGACTAACCTAATTTCTTGATTTATTCTGCCAAACTAATCTCATAATCGATCTTATCTCTGGCGTCCATGATGATACCCTGATTCTCCGTTTAACAAAATCAACATTTTTATTTACGTTTTGAACCAAAAACTTATTATCAGTTTCAACTATTATTTGCTACAGATGAAGATGACTAGCCCACTTGACAACTTCAAGCACAACAAAAGATTCAACATGTTTTACTTTTATGGATATCACAACTATGATTCTTTCCCCAATCCGTGTGCCTGAAACACCTTGAATTATTAGCACAAGCCTATAATAATGTTACCTTTAATAAATGAAGCATTAATATTCATTTGTTGTGGTGGGCTAGTCCAATGGTGATTATTATTTCTAATACTAGTGTGAATGTGTCTATTATTAGGCTCAATATTTTTCTTTGTGATAAGATGTTTGGTAGAGCTTTTGCAAATGTTCATGATACTGAAATAAAAGTCTCTTGCAGGCTTTCTGATATTTTCGAAAACAAGTTCATATCTTGATTTCCGGATAAACACATTGTAACAATAATCAAGTTAATTTTATAATGATTCCTGAAAGAAATATCAGCTTCCTCATCTACTCAAGTTTATTTCATCCATAGTTATATGTTGTCAACCTCTGTCAGAGTAAGTAGAAGATTTCTGTCAATCTGATTCCAAACTTCCACAACATAAGGGAAATGAATAAATATATTTAAAGATTCTTGGTATTCACTGCATTTCTTACAAACTGTGGACTAAAGCTGCACATGCCTGCCAATCCTTGCGTATATTACTGGTAAAACATCATGAGATATCTGTGATTTAGTATTCCTCCCAGATGTTGATTATATCTGCATTTCCAATATTCCCAAAAAATTTTTACTTTACTAGTTCGACACTTGGGAAGGTCCTTTATATATCCCACTATCTCCAGCCTTGAGTTTAGTATTAATGGGTAAGATATCACAGCTTGGAAAGCATTTTGCTTTCATTATGGTAGTTGTCACACTTGTAAATGCTCCAAGAAATTTTTTGCACAACTATGACCCGGCAATACAGTGTTTCAGCGATCTCTTATCACCCACTCGTATTTAAACCTTATAAGTTTGCACATATGCAAACAACTAACTTCGCAGAGTTATACAATGGAAGACTTACTTAGATTTTCTCTTTTCCTTCACTTGTAGCCCATACTACAAAGTAGGGTTAATGTCATGCTTATGCTTCACATAATTTGGGGAATACTTTCGAATTAACATAATACTAAGGAAAAAATTTGAGCTAATAAACTCACTTTCATTAGCTTAAGTGAATATTACAAAACTCTGTCCAACCAATGGACTTACAAGATTATTTTCTAAGCTTACGATAAAAACACTCTCTACTGCAATGTCGTTCCTCTACATATGAATACTTGCACTTCCAAATGTTCTTTGGCCTATTTATAATGCCAAGAACCATGTCAGTTTGTGTGTAACTCATTTCACGCCTATGAATAGTCTGTTCATTCATGGCGCCCCCCCAACCGCCATAATACCTTTTAACTACTACCTTCTTTGCCGGCTTGCGAATGGCGCCACACTTGTCTTGAACGATTATGATATGCCAAACTCGGTTATAAAGCCACTTTATAACCGTCTCCAACTTACTTTTGCTCACTGCATGCGGTGATAACCACACATTCATAATCGATAGCTTTAGCCAATATCCAACCAACATCGCGCTACACTAACTTGGCCTAAGCCAATGCACAACCATCATCGTCTTGACACAACTTGGAAGCCATCTTAGCACTACATTCATCTTGGACATGCACTCTTTTGATGCCAACATCTGAGTAAGGTCATGCCAATCATGTCTTGTTCTGCTGCTTGGCTCAGCTTCATACTATAGGTGCATCACTTACTTTCTTTTGGCATGAGCTATTGACAATAATGTCGCATTTGGAAACGCCATTGTTGCATATGCATTTTCCAAGCCTTGGCTAATGCCAAATACATTCCATGACTTGCATTTTATCATTTATTCCTTCCTTGAGATAACTCTGAATAAGGATATGCAACACTATCGCATAATAATGCATGTGCTAAGTAGCCTTTCTTGTCTCATCCATAATGACGTTACATCGTCAGATGATGCACTCCATTGGCGGTGCCATATCTTCAATATTGTGCCATATTGGCGCTTCACTATCGGGACCTCTCATAGACCTCCCCACCCAATCCATTCAACGTCCTCGTTGAATGCAACATTAGTTCAGCTCTGTGAACTTTCTTGGCGTCGTACGCATTTGAGCCACTCTCAGAAAATCAACGAACTTGTTTGGCCTACATTCTTGCCAAAAATTTCTACCTAGTATTATATACCACTACTTATTTTATTTTACTTTCCATTAAGCCTACGAATTCTAGTTTATTGTCGCATCAATCGACTATGCTTTAATTCTTCTTCATTCACATCTCAACACCCAAGAGCTATTACAATCTGTTGTTATTACCTTGCATCAGCAAGACGTGATCTTTTCTTGAATCCATTTCAAAATTAAGTGTACACTAGCCAAGTTATAATCCCGATATACATAACTTAGCGTACTTCCTTCAATTCCGAATAACATTGCACTCTTGCAATTCAACATGACTTCTATCAGACTAAGTGATCTTCAATCACTTTGCAACTATCTTATGCAAATTTGACTGAATGCATGACTTTAGCCATAACTTAGGAAACCCGGGACATCCCAGCGTCACTTTGGACAAGGCTCCTCTTCACGTGCCCTTGAAACTAACAAGGCCTCACTTATTCTTTCAAACTTCTACGCTTTAATGTGGCGAAAAAACAACATCATGTTCATCCTAACTATGAGTTAATCTCAACTCATTTTCTTTATGGACTTACTGTTGGAATTATAAGGTGTAATTCATTAATCATTGTGAATAGAAATTAAGTTATGGGACTAAGCCAAGGGTTGTAAAGGTTTTAATATTTGGTTTCAAATACTAATCACCCAAACAGTTCCTAAACTACCAGTTGTTTCTTTCCTGATGGGTTTTGATATGAGATCGATACAATACAACGATCAAAGTGTGATTACTTGATAATAGGTTCAGACTTAACCAAACTCTATAGGATCACTATCAAGTAATACGTGGTTAACTTTTGTGTAATTTACTTTAAAATATAATAACAACAATTATAATTACGGAAAACAAAAGTAAATGACACTGTGAAGATTTTGTTAACGAGGAAACGCAAATGCGAGAAAAACCGGGACCTAGTCCGAAATTGAATACTTTCGAGAATTAAGCCACTGTACAAAATTAAACCAACTTCATATAGTTGAGACCAAGCAACTAAACCTATAGTTCACCTAGTTTCTTGAGTATCTTAAAACTTTCCGACATTCAATAAGTGCACGATTGGAACAATTCCTTTGGTTCGTATTCCAAACAAGAAGGAACAACAAATCCATTCAGAACAACTCTATTCAATCTCAAATGATATGAGTTTGACAAAGGCTCTTCCCCGTTTAATCCAATAAACTCCTTTGTTGGGTTTAGATCTATCTATCCAACAACTGCCAAAGTATCGTAGTTATAGATTTTGCAATCAAAAAATAGGATCTATCAAGATACTATATAATCAAGATACTATATGAGTTTGACAAAGGCTCTTCTGTTTAATCCAACTCATCAATCAAATCTATCAAGGATAAACCGATTATAGTTGGATCCCAGCCGATTAAGTTTTGTGCACACCAAAGATTATGAACCCAATAAGAAATCTTATTTGTCTTCAAATCTTCTCTAATCACTTGCACACTTGCACAACTTGAATCTCTTGTGATAAATCACGCACGTAACCGAGTTTGTTAACAATGGATTATTACAAGACGTATTTAGATCTACAAACAACTCTAAAGATCCTATCAACACTTCGATCTAGTTTGAGTGAATCTTATATCGAAGAGAAGATTCTCAAGAATAAACAAACTAGGTGCAATCAAAGTTCAACAAACCGTTAGTCAATCAAATCAAATCGAAAACTAATAATACTACAATTATCTAGTTTCCCACCAACATTACTCAGTAGAGCTTCTTGATCCCACAGAAGACTTCAAACGAGCGGTCGTAAGTTATTTCGCCTAATTAGGGTACTTTCCTCTACAAATAGACGGCTCCACCACTAACAACACAACAAGGTAGTTTTGCTAGGTCTTAGGATAGTTTGCACTGAAATGCAAACTTGGGTATTTATAGACCAAGGAAGTTTGGACACCAAAGAATTTCCAAAACCGAATATTCTCAAGATATGCAATATATTTCCAAAAGCGGTTTTCATAATTCCTGAAATGCTCTCATCCAAAATAATCCGAATTCTTACTAGAAAATATCCAATTAGTAAATGCACATTACCAATTTTTATTTCCAAAGATATGCATTTTAATTGTTGGTAATTAAAAGCATATAAAATTAATAACCTTAATTAAAAGATTCTCAACTTATTTTGTCCTGGGATCTCCTTGAGTTATTAAGAAATATCTTTCAACAATAAAAGATAAGAGTTACTTCGAACATGTTCAAAATATGTCGACATCTTATTTCTTTGTAAATCCTTTTCATATTTACAATCTTGGAACCGATTATACAAGAGACTTCCAAACAAGCTTAGAATTGGTTTATCGACTTCGAACTATGTGATTGATCAAATATCAATACACTAATCATGGGTTTATGGTTCTACCAAACACAAGGATCGGTTCTACCTCAATATGGTTATAAAGGACTGTTACATCGGTTACCGAGGATCGATTACGTCATTTACCGGGGCCCGGACTACCATATTCTCATGGTATTACTTGTGATCGGTTACACTAGTCACTAGGATCGGTTACACCAATTACGTGGACCGGTTAAGCCAATTACAAGGATCGAATTGGACAACTCTTTTGTGATCAGTCATACCAATTACGCTGCTTATTGTTTAAGCATTTGCATTGTAAATTTTTCAACTTTTTTTTTGTAAACAATTGCATGAATAACTCCAAATTGTAGTTAGTTTAGAGTCACATAGTATACATGTCGCTAAGATTACATCGAGATTCTAATAAGAGTGACTGAACTTAGAGATGACAGAGAACATGATCGGGTTTCTTACTTGTACGAGAGTTAAAGTTGGATTTAACCATGCCAGTGTTAAAGTTGAATTTAACCATGCCAGTGGCAAATGAGGTGCAGAATGAATTCGGTAGTAGAGTTGTGGTCCCCTATAGTGGAGACTACCCATGTTACATCATGAGAGGCACCGACCTTTAATTCTTTGTACCTGTCTAAATATGTGCTTTTAGAGTGTGTGTCACCGTACGTAAATTCCGGGCAGAATGGTGAGCTGCCCAACTTCCCACCAATAGAAGCACTACTTTGATCTCTTGAGTGCTATTTTGTCAATCATGATGGTGACAACGAATTGCTAACTTACATACCACTTGTAGTCTTGTTCGCAGTTAGCACCATCCACCATGTCTCTCTCTACACAAACAGGTCCATAGAAACACTATCATCATCAACAAGAGGAGCATCACAAATTCGAAGAAAAGTTGAAGACGTTCAAGGTTTACAAGCAAAAGTACAAAAATGAACAGATTTCAGATTCAAGTAAAGCAGCAAGACAAGGAGCAGAATTTTTACAAGTTGAAGACTTATATACAAAAGCGAAGATTATCAAGATGAGAGTTCGAGAAGTTTATGATATCAAGACATACAAGTTGTGAAGAATCATGCGGTAAAGTACTTACACCATGGCTATTTGTACTTACTTTATTTTTATTTTCAGTTTGTGTTTATTTCTCTTGTCTCATATACATTAAAAAAAATGAAAACAAAAATGAAAAAAAAAAAATGAAAAAAAAAAAAAAAAAAAAAAAGAGACAAGAGAAAATTTTGTTAAGTTCATGATTAGTTTTATTATTTTGTTTTTTTTTTTTCATTTTGTATTTGTTTTATTTTTCTTGTCTCAATTAAAAAAAAAGAGAGAATAAAAAAATTGAAAATAAATAAATAATGAGCTGGTGTGTCATTAAATTATTTATTTTTCTTTCAATTTTTTCTCTTTTTCAAAAATAAATAAAACACTAGTTTCATCATATTCATGTACCTTTTGAATAGGTGTTTGATCATTATAAAGATCAAGAGTTGAGTCAACTACACAAATGTCATCAAATATCTCCAAAGGTTGGTCGTTTTCAACACAATTGTCCATTTCCTCTTTGTATTCATCAATGCCCTTTCTCACGTCGGAAACACCTCTTTGAAGCTCTTGGAGTGATCCATCCAAATTATGAATATAGTGTTCCATTCGGTTATAAAGCTCATTCGACAAGGCAAAAGTAGAATTACTTACTTCAGTATTGCTAGGCCAATTATCTTCCCTTTGAATGGGTGAATGATCATAACTACGATCAGAAATTGGGCCAAACATACTATGAGCACATTCGGTCGATGAAACCGGTTCCATGCTTGGTTGTCTGAATCGACTCCATGCTAACCATAAATTGTTGCATTTCATCTACCAAACTAGAGGAAATATTAATAGGAGCACAAGTACCATCCCATCTTTGTGCTTGCTCACTTACATACCCACCGTAAGAAGGTAGGAATGTATGAGAATAACTAAAAGGGTACGTGGAGTATTGACCATAACCAAAGGATTTGTTTTGATTTTACTCCCCCGTAAGGGTGACAGTTGTCATGTTGTTGAGGTTGAAAGTCGTATTGTTGTTGAGGTTGTTGAAAACCGTATCCATTCATGTAGTATGCTCCTTCCATGAGTAACAAGTACCTGAAATAAGATTCTCAAAACTATGTCAAAACCAGAAAATAATAATATAAAACAAAAACTAAAAACAAAACTAAAATAAGAAACTAAAAACAAATAACAACCCGTTGCCTCCCCGGCAACGACGCCAAAATTTGATCGTTGTCATAGGCGTCAAAAATAATTACACTTTCTTACTACTCAAAATATATTATGAAGCAAGGGCAAAAAAGGATCGTTCCCACGGAGAGGACTTAGGTTGTCAGTATGTTTTGGTTTCCTAAAGATAACAAGGGGGATTTTCTGATTTTTATATAATTAAAACTAAAATAAAAGCAAAGCAAGCAAATCAAGGATGTGAAAATATTGGATAAAGGTTTGATCTTCAATTGTAAACAAGTTTTTGAATATATGAATATAATTCGTATTTAATCTCGCTATCATCAAAAGCCCTAGAATACCTCATTGCAAGAATACTCCGTAAATTTCCTAAGTTCATCAACACACACATTGGGGAAGTATGTGAATTCTACCTAAAGAATAACCTAACGCTTTTCTCTAATTAAGTTCAATTCCCTAGGAGCATTAAGTTTCATAAATAGTCTAATCAATTCAATTATCATACATTGCGCATGACAATTCGGACAAAGGTCAACCTCTACATATGATTACAAGAGTGTATCACCACAAATCGTAATCATATCATGCTCATTAAGATTCAAAGGTTATCGCTTGATGATAAACCCTAAAATAGCTATTGATATGGATGTAAGTTCAATCAATTCTAGACTCAACCAAACAAACATTCAATCATATTGCAATACGTCAATCATGCAATTATTATAAACCGTAGAAAGTAAGCGATAATATTGAGAGAAAACTAAATCATAAAAATCATAACTTGTTTTCAAAATCCAACTACATCTTTAACCAATAAGATATTTAACTCATGTTCATGGAGTTCATAACAAGAATAAAAAGAAAAACTTTCATGTTTCTAAACCCTAGAACAAAAAGTAGAAAGAAGATATTTTTTATGTGTAAATAGATATCCCTTTTATAGTCTCTCGGGGTCGATTTTTAAGTCCAAATTTAGGTCGCACCTTTCCGCCAAAAGTCGCTCCTTGAATTAGCCTACATATAAGAGCCCGGGTCCAAGTCCAACAACGGTCCGAGTCGGCTCACTGTCTCACTCTGGATTGATTCACTCGGTTCAATCAGTCCCGTCTCATGGAACCGATGTGTGTACTCTCTGTCAAGCATTCTAACCTTCACCGACACCTCCATGCCACAACAACAATGATATCTTCCCACGGTTTGCGGCTTCGGTCGGGTAACTCCAAAGATTGTATCATACACATGCACAAAGCGCAATTAGACAGCTTCTGTATCCACCAACTTCAAGCCTTCCATTGAACCGCCATTCACAAAAGCTCCGTGTGCATTCATCGAAGGCTGCATTCTAACACTTATGCCTCGACCAATTCACCATTTCTCGTCTTGTTCAATTACCAAGCCTCATCCAAACATCACCATCCTCATGAACTCTCACCATACTTTTGCCATCCTATACTTGGCAACCAACAAATTCTCGCTTGCCTCCAAAGCTGCCTTATTCCCTTAGCGGAAACCCCCGACCCGACTCATCTTCCACCTCCCCTTGAGCCTTGTATTCTCCATATGCTCCATTACCAACAACTGCCAATTATTCATCACTATCTACTAATCACAGCAGCATAACTTTCATGCTTCAGTTCTGCAATCAGCTACCTGCAACTTGAGCTCTAACTATCAACAACGCCACTGCATCATTCCCGCGCATCATTGGCCATTCTCCATTTCAATCACAATCGCAAACATCACTACCTAAACATACATCTATGCTTTCTTTGTAATTCTAACACCATTGCAAAACATAGTTCACCTGCCAACATCCTACACATTCATCTAACAGTTTCCAGTAGCCTCAGATCAACACCTGCTCATCGGTGCCTCCCTGCAATTTCTATAGCCACAACATCACCTTCTTGTGCACCACCTGAGACGCATTTATGTGTCTATTTTAGTCTCAATTCTCTGTATTGTTAGTTCTTGATTTTGCGCTTATTTTGGTATTTTATGTCTTTGTAGGTGTTTTTGGAGAAATAAGCTTTTCTTGGCGAAATTGGCTCGAAAGTGGTTTTTACGCTCGTGGAGAAAATTACTAAAGGCACCTAAGACGCCTCACATGACACCCAGGAATTATCTTTGCAGACTCCCCCGAGAAAAGTCATAATTACACCTCGGAAGAATTGCTAAAGGGAACCAACAACGGATAAGGGGTACCCAAATTACTAAGGGGTATCCATTTCCAAGGTAAGTACTATCGTTGGACACCACAGGTTAGGGGGAGTCATCATTTTCATTTTCAAAAAAATCACACCTCGGAAGAATTGCTAAAGGGAACCAACAATGGATAAGGGGTACACAAATTAAAGGGTATCCATTTCAAGGCAAGTACTTTATTAGCGGACATCCGCATACGAGTTAGGGGAGGTCATCATTTTCATTTTCAAAAAAATCAATTTGGCGGAAATTTGGAGCAGCATCGCGAGTTTTGGGTCGAGATTTGGACGTGATTTAATGAGATTCAACACGTTGATTCTCATGGATTGGAGTCATTATAGATATACAAATGTTGTTATGGGTGTTCTTATGGGGTGGATTTGGCTATATACTTTAAGCTTGATGTAAAACAGGCATGAATTATTCTCAGTAAAAATATTACTGAGAAGTTTGTATATTTTGGAAGTGGCGTGCAAATAAATCAAGAGAATATCTTATGAAGATTTGATGATATCCTTAAGAGAGTTTCATTTCATACAACACGTAAAGAAGGAAGCCGGAAAAAGATAAAAAAGGGCCGAACTTGGGAGAGAAGAAAGAGGAGATTTATTCGTGATTTCTTACCCCTGTTGGCTATATAAAGGGTGCACGAGAGCTGTGGAGAGAACACGAAGAGTTTGGGGTGAAGCAGAGGCGATAAATCACGCCGCGAAGGAGTTGTGGCAGCAGAGCGGGTGAAGAGGAAGAAGAGAGGTTGCGTACGACACTTGAAGTGTCGGTCTCAAGAACACGAAGAACAGAGACTTCAGAGGCGGTCTTTTTTCTACAGCAACATAAAACTATCGTTTTCTTTCACCTTATTCCTTAGCCCAGTGACGCTTTGTAACACCACTACAAATACAAATCTATGTTTTATACAATTTCTTCAATAAAACACCTTTTTGAGCCATGATTTATTATTTTGAGCGTGTTTTTGATATGAGGAGCTAAACCCCATCGCGGGATGACGAGGAAGCCAATTCTCAACACTATGGTAATTTTATTAAATTCTTTTTCACGACTTTTGCATTAATATAATTTGAATTATGATTTTAAATTAATTAGTTGTGATTTAGTTTGATGGGTTATGCTTAGCTTAGGTGTTTTGATAATCCATGCTTACCATTTACAATTAATGTTTTATAAAATCTACCTTGGCAAAGATTTAGAGTCAATAACTATTATTTTTGGAGCTATAATTGTCAAAGAATTAATAATTGAACCATAGAAAAGAGTTCTATGAAATCCACGATTCCCAATAATCTCAAAATTATTATCATCCTTTGTTTTATTTGCTAGTTTTTAGTATTTCTTTCATTAAGTCTAAAATCAAAATCTTTAAAAAGTCCTAGCGAACGATACTCTTACCACCGTAAAACTACATCAGTTTTTAGCGCCGCCGACGCGGACTTGTATTTAGGTTTAGGTTTTAGATTTTGCATTTTTTTTTAGGTTTTGTATATATTTTATTTTTATTTATTTTTTTAGATTATTTTTTTGTTCTATTTTACGTCTTTGGTATTTTTGTTTTTGTTGTCAGGTTTTGCTTGAAACGGAAGTTGAAAAGTTGGACTTGCCATAAAAGGAGAAAGCTGAGATTTTATTTTTAAGGACTTTTATTTTTGGTAGTTTCTTTATTTATTTTTGGACTTGTAATTTTCTTTTATTTGTAGTATTTTTTTATATATATATATATAAAAAAAACACAACACACACCAATTGCATTTTTAGATCGGAACTAAGAGTTTAGGAAAAGCTGGTGGATTAGTAAAATTTGAACCCCGTGCCTTCGGCCTTATGGGAGCTACAATTTGAAAGTCCACAAACCTCAACCTCGTACCTTTGGGTATATTTCGTTGTAGGTAACCCAAGCTTACCTAAATTAAGTAGCCCAAGATTTGCATGTGCACATTTTGTTGAATTATTGTATGCAGAACGTAAGAGAGACGGCTCTGGGACGGTTTATGCGAAAAACCTATAAGTGATATTTTAGGAAACAAGAATCCTCACTACCTTAATCTAGAAAGTCCTATTTTTGGACGTTCTTCTCAAGTGAGGAAAATATCCTCAATACTTCTATTTTTGCCAAAATGGTTGAGGAAAGGATGATGAGGTCCCGATAAAACTCTTAGGGATCGTTTGAACCCGTCTAGGTAGTGCGTGACCAGTGTAGTTCTACTAGCTTCTACTGGTCCCGGTTTGATATAAGACCGAGACTATTGGCATGCTACGTAAGTTTAGGGGTTAGAGAATGAGAACCCGTATACCCACATATGAGACTTTGAAATGATTTGTGACACAATGAACTATCCGAATGTCTCCGGAGATGTGCTTAGGTTACGTTTGTTTCACTTCTCTCTCTATGATAAAGCCAAAGAGTGGTATCATTTTATTCCTTCTAAAACAATTACCACACAGGATGGTCTTGTAGAGGCATTTGTTAAGAAATTCTACCCACACCATAAGACTCTCTCGTTGGCAGTCTATCCAAACCTTTAAGCGAAAATTGTGTGAAAAACTTCATGATTATATAGAAAGGTTTAGTGAATTGTTATACCAAGTGTCCACATCACGGCTTTGATAAAGCCCACATGGCCCAAATTTTATATGAGGGCCTTGATAGTGAAACCCGTATGCATTAGAAATAATTAGTGGTGGAGAATTTACACATCAAGACCCCAGATGAATGTTTCATTTAATTCATCGAGTTAGCCGAGAAAACTAGGCAATGGGCTTCAATGAGAGAACTTAAATACCTAGAAATCCTATCCATAGGATCGATAGAGTTGATTATGGGTCGGATATTCTTAGGCATCTAGAGCCTTAGAAATGAATCAAGGTCACACCATGCTAGATACGAAGAGCAAGCCCATGCTCTTTATAACAACTCTAGGTTTGAAAACCCATGAGATTTGATCCATATTCCGATACCTATAACCCTGGTTGGAGAAACCACCCGAATTTCTCTTGGTCTAGGGCCGAGTCAAGGCCGTCTAGTATTTCTCTAATCTCCCGAGTTTTGGGTATACTAAGAACCATTTAGGGCGGTCGCATCGTAACACTCGCCGATAAGAAGATCATGAGCTTAGAAGAGTCTCTAAACCATCTTATCTCATAACAATGCGAGAGTTTAAGCAAAATGGGTTGAGAAAGGTTTAAAGGAAAGCTCTCGAGCTATTTCGAGCTAAAAATCGGGTTAGTATAATTGCAGAGTTTTGAGCGAAAGAGAGAAAGGCAAGTTACCCACAACCACTACCCAATACTAGAGCAATTCATGAAGTATCCTCTAGAGAGGAAGAGTTCAATTATGTGAACTTCCAGTAACAACCCTTAGGAGTGGTAAAACGGTAGACAATAAGGTAGCCATGCCTAATAGTGGACATATCATAGATCCACCTTCTAGTTCCCATTCTAGTTCTCAAGATGATCCCCCAAAAGGAGCCATTAACAAGAGACCGATAAAATTTCTAGTGATGCCAATGTGGTTCCGATAGGTGTCATTTTGTGCCCGAGCCCCATATCCACATGTTGTTAGTTCCAACTAAGAGAGTCGACTTTCAACGAAATAATGGAGATTTTTAAGCGGGTAAACATAAATATTCCTTTATTAGAAGCAATTAGGCAAATGCCTCATTATGCCAAGTTTCTTAAGGATCTTTGTACTCAAAGCGTAAGATTAATGTCCATAAGAAAGCCTTTTAGGTGGTCGGTAAGTTCAATCTTTTCCTCGAACCAAACAGCCCCTAAGTATAAAGACCACCAGATGCCCCACCACCTCTTGTACGATTGGTAATCACATTGTTGATAAAGCATTACTTGACTTAGGAGCCAATGTTAACCTACTCCGTGTACCATGTGTACACCCAGCTAGGTCTTGGTGAGTTGAAATCACTAAAATGACCTACAATTAGTGATAGGTCTCCACAAAGTACCTCGTGGTGTCATAGAGATGTCTTGATTGAGGTTGATAAATTTATTTATCCAAATTGATTTTGTTGTTCTAGACACTCAACCTCGTTCGGATCCTAGTGCTCAAATCCTAGGTGATTTTAGGGTCGCCGTTTTTAGCCACATCTAATCTCTTGTCATCAAGGGCTTTATGAATATATCCTTTGGACCAATGTCTTTAATGTTAATAGTTTAATTAGGGGAATATATCCTTTAGTTGGGATCTTTGAAGGATAATTGGGATGGCACTTTATTTGGTGATAATATGATGAGACAATTATCAAATGGAGTTATGTAGTGAAATCCTAATTAATCCATAAATGTCAAGAATTTTATTGATTGTTAAATGCATAAACTTTCTCTCTCCTATTGACTTGTAACAGATGAATTAGGAAGTAAATATGATTAGCACTTTAGTTCATTCATAATTTTAGCTAATTGGGATGGCCTCTTTTCCTTGACTTGACTTATTTGGTGATTCCTTAGATGAATTTGATGAGACAATTATCTTAAGTCAGTTAATGTCTCTTTCTTGACACGTCTCTTTCGTGACCAAATCATCTTTTCCACTATGTCAACTTTTCCCCTCCTTTTCAGAAGAAATCCCTTTTTAAGACTGTGAAGTTCAACGAAGTTGCTCGAAATTTTACAAGCCACAATGGCAAAAATTATAGTCTCAACTTATGTTTGGGGATCTTTATACCTAATCTTCATTAGAAACCCAGATTATGAAATAAACTTTTTGAAAATCTCATTTAAGAGTATAATTTAAAAATTACTCATGAAGATATTGGTAGCCTTCTCGCCACTCCAAGGTGAATTTTAATTCAAGCAATAAATGGCGATAAGGCAAAAGAGGTATGTCCACTCCAAATCTTGCCCTCGCAACTTTCTTTTAATTCTTGACGGATCGATTAAGCAAATAAAAGCGAGTCCTTTCTTCTCGCCTGGCGAACTAGATATCTTGACCTTCTCTCGAGATTAGTCCCGGTTCTTACATGGATGTGCATCTCTCTTTCAGATGGATCTAATTCGGGATAATTGGGATTCTTGAATGCACTTGGATCTTTATTTATGCAGTGATTTTTAAATTTTAAATATATATATATATATATTAATAATTTTATCCTTAGTTGCCTCGGATGAATTTGATGAGACAATTATCTTCATCTCGCTGATAAAAAGGCAGAAATTCGGTTAGGTGACCAAAACTTTATAGTATAGATTTTACTTCCTTTTATCATTTATTTATAGTTTTTCTTCTTTGCCTAACTTATTACCTTCATGAGATGTATATAATCTCTCTCCGATTCTTCTCCATACATTTCTGACCTATGGATAATGATCTTCTTCTCGCTCACCTCCAATCCAATCTACAAGTAGTTCTTAAAAGAATCTATCATCTCTTGGAGATCCTAGTTTATCATTAAAACAGCAGAATGTACCTTGATTAGCAAGACTTTAAGGAAAATTAGTGCTCAGGCGATCGCATTACTATGGTACCTGAGTTAGCGTTGACCTGAAGTTTGGCGGTAATGTGATGATGGTCAATATGCAGAAGAATCTCTTGAGTATTTTAAAGATAAGTGTTAACTTGTTGTTTTTCAGGATGAGAAGAGGCCTTGAATCAGGAAATTCAAGCAATTTAGTTAGATGTTTGTCAATGGAGCCATGGAGTATGTTTACCAAGGACACAATATCCCACCCCACTAAGTTTGGGGGTTTACGATGATGGTAAAATAAAGAATAATAGGACTGAAGAAGATCGGATTAACTTAGGACTCGGAGCCCCTAGTTCTTCCTTACAATATATTCATTTAACATTATTGATGTATAACTCTTTCATCGGGTATTACTCCGAGTCTGTTAGGCCTCAACCTCGATCCCTCGATCTTGTCCAAGAGGAAATCCGACAACTAGAAACCCATAGTTCGGGAAAAATATATGTTGTCAAGACATCATATGAAGCCCAAGTGGGCACCACGAAAAACCCAGGTTGTCTTGCGAGAAAAACTTGGATGAGGATGGTGCTCTGTCTATTAATTCTTCTCGATTTGGTGCATTTGTCTTATAATTGTGGCGCTTTTATTTGGTTTTGTTGATCCCACGCTGTTTCGACTATTGATATATGATTGAAAGGTAATTAGCCATTTTGGTGGTTATTATACGTCTGGTGAAGACTTTAAATTTAGCACTTCTTGGGAGGTAACCCATGCTCATGCAACACGGTAATATCTTTCCTTAACTCTTTGCTTCAAATGGTAACAGCTCTCCTTGTTCATGCTTTTAATTTCATCTTTAGAACATTGAGGACAATGTTAGATTTAAGTTTGGGGTATGGGAGAAACTTTTAGCTCAATAAATAAACTCAGCCTAGAAATTTATGTTTTATTAAGGATGGCACTAACTAATCTAAGTGGATGGAAGCATTTTTGGTTGTAGGAGTTGAGAGAACTAACGATTAGATGGAAACATCTAAAGAGTCTATTCATAAAAGCACGAATGCTCGGGTGTTAGAATTAAAGAAAAAACATGGCGTTTAGCTAATATCTCGTTGAATCCTTTTCACTTCTATTTTTTGTTTGTTTTCTTCAAAATATGTTTGTCTAAGTGATTAGGTGGGGCTCCACGATTCAAGTTGTTACCCTTTGCTAGGGTGAAATAGAGTGATTGAGATGAAAATAAAAAAAATAAAAAAAAATTGTTTGAGACTGACCATCGTACTCAACCGGAATAAATTCAATAAAGTCGACCACTGTAACCCTTGTATATGCCGGATGAGTTGACTAGAGTTAGATATCGACCACTTTGGTTCCCTTGTATATGCCAAAGGTGTGTTGATATTAGTCAAGACCAGTATCTCAATCCATTAGGATAGGTTTATTTCTGGGCAGGCCTTCGACAGATATGAGAAACACCAATCACCTTAGTCAACATCAAAACCATCTACGTTTTTCTATCCATTTTCTTACTCTATCCATGTGATTGATCGATTCTGGTTATGATGTCCTAAACTATCCGAGACTGTGACTTATATATGAATTTTAGTATGCTTGAGTGCAAACTTCGTACAACAATTAGATTTCACATCAGGTACTTCCTCCCGTAGTCAATAAGTATGCCAACCAAGGAGATTCTTTAGTGCCTTCTAGTTACGCGTAGATAAATAAGGTTCGGAGTATAAAGGTTTTGTGGGTACACCTCCTGTAAACCCTCCAGAGACTATAACTTCGGCCACTAGGGCCACCTAGGGGTTTAAAGGCTTATTGCATACTCTAAATGCAATCGAATGATGCCTGCGACAATGAGTTAGGATTTTATTTTGTTTTGCTCGGGACAAGCAAATAAAAGTTTGGGGTATTTGATAAATAGCATTTATGTGTCTATTTTAGTCTCAATTCTCTCGTATTGTTAGTTCTCGATTTTGCGCTTATTTTGGTATTTTATGTCTTTGTAGGTGTTTTTGGAGAAATAAGCTTTTTCTTGGCATGAAATTGGCTCGAAAAGTGGTTTTGCGCCGTGGGAGAAAATTACTAAAGGCACCTGTAAGACGCACTACGTACACACCGGAGTATGCCGCGTAGACTCCCGAAAAGTCATAATTACACCTCGGAAGAATTGCTAAAGGGAACCTAACAATGGATAAGGGTACCCAAATTGCTAAGGGCATCCATTTCCAAGGCAAGTACTATTGGCACTCCGCATAAGGGTTAGGGAGGTCATCATTTTCATTTTCAAAAAAATCAATTTGGCGGAAATTTGGAGCATCATCAAAGAGTTTTGGGGTCGAGATTTGGACGTGATTTAATGAGATTCAATCGGCGATTCTCATGGATTGACTCGTATAGATATACAACGTTGTTTACAGGTGTTCTTATGGGAATGGATTTGGGTATATACTCGGCTTGATGTAAAACAGGCATGAATTATTCTCATTAAAAATATTACGGAAGTTTGTATATTTTGGAAGTGGCGTGCAAATAAACTTCAAGAGAATATCTTATGAAGATTTGATGCTATCCTAAGAGAGTTTCCGGCTCATTACAACGCGTAGAAGGGAGGTTTTTAAAAGATAAAAAAGGGATGAACTTGGGAGAGAAGAAAGAGGAGATTTATTCGTTATTTCTTACCCCTGTTGGCTATATAAAGGGTGCACGAGAGCTGTGGAGAGAACACGAAGAGTTTGGGGTGAAGCAGAGGCGATAAATCACGGGCCGGCAGGAGGAGTTGCAAAGAAAGGCAGTGAAGAGGAAGAAGAGAGGTTGCATGGCGACACTTGAAGGTGCCTCCAAGAACACGAAGAACAGACTCGCAGAGGCGCCTCTTTTATTCTCTGACAACATAAAACTATCGTTTTCTTTCTGATCTTATTCTCTTGTAATGTTGACGTTTGTAACACCACTACAGCGTTACAAATCTATGTTTTATACAATTTCTTCAATAAAACACCTTTTGAGCCATGATTTATTATTTTGAGCGTGTTTTTGATATGAGGAGCTAAACCCCATCGCTAGGATGACGGAGGAAGCCAATTCTCAACACTATGGTAATTTTATTAAATTCTTTTTACGACTTTTGCATTAATATAATTTGAATTATGATTTTAAATTAATTGAGTTGTGATTTAGTTTGATGGGTTATGCTTTTAGCTTAGTGTTTTGATAATCCATGCTTACCATTTACAATTAATGTTTTATAAAATCTACCTTGCAAAGATTTAGAGTCAATAACTATTATTTTTGAGCTATAATTGTCAAAGAATTAATAATTGAACCATAGAAAAAGAGTTCCAAAATCCACGATTCACGATAATCTCTCAAAATTATTATCATCCTTTGTTTTATTTGCTAGTTTTAGTATTTCTTTCATTAAGTCTAAAATCAAAATCTTTAAAAAAGTCCGAGCGAACGATACTCTACTTACCACTGTAAAAACTACATCACCACCAAGACCGCCACTGCTCCTGCAACATCATCTTGCAATTCATTCCACCTCAGGCACCCGCCAGCCTTCTATCAAGCAATTTCAGTTCACCATTTCCTTGAGTTTTGCATCGCACTCACTACAAAATTGCAATTTCCTCCAATAAAGAATCTTCAAACACAACCATCTTCATACCCTTCTTCACAAAGATTCGTAATTCATTCGCAATTCTCCATTTAAACTCTGAATTAGCTTCCAATTCTTCATCTCCATGAATCTCAGCTACAACCCAATCCTGTAATTCATATTCTCTACCAACAAGCATCATCAGATTCAAGCTCCAATCAACAAACCCATTTCGAATTCAATACAAACTCTTCAAACCCTTGTTTTTCATCTCTAAACCCATCTGATTTCGAGAACCCAAACATACTTCAATCAAAACTGCTTCAATTCCTTGATGTTTCTCTGAATCTTCATTTCTTCATAACCCGATTCACAGCATAACACATAGAAACCCATCACCAATTTCTTCTTATCCGCTTGATTTAAAATATCACCCATCCCTTTTATTCTTGTTCTTCATATCAACACCAGGAATCAAACCCTTCAACAAAAATCCACCCTCTTCTCGATCCGATTCCCTGAGCAAACAGTCCTCATCCTTCTTAGACTTTCATCTCCATCTTGAATTCTCACATCGATTCCTATCTCAACTCAAACTCTCACAGTAACGGCCGTCTCTCATTTTTTCTCTCAATTTCAGCAATAAAAACGCAGCCAACATGAAAGAGAGATGGTTTTTCTGAACTTTAGGTATAGAGTAATAACCCGATTTATATTGGCACCCAGGGACTCGGATAAGGGGTACCATGAAGTTATTTGGCTTATCAGTTTCAAAGAACCGACAACCTAATTATATGTTCAGCTGTCAGTTCTATGAGACTGACAGTTTAATTCTTACATAACTCCACTTGCACAACCTAGCTTTCTCCATATATCATCTGTGAACTGATCTTTCACCCTTTTTCGCTGTAAATGAACGGTTTCTCCTTCTTTTGATCCAAATGACTCCAAAGTGCCTAATAAACTCAAAAGCAAATATAAAATACATAATTTACATGACAATAGCAAAGAAAGCGTAAATACTAGATATAAAATTAGGTGTTTTAGACACTGGGTTACACACCAATTACAAATATCGATCATACCATCTAAGGTGATTACTTAGGATCTGTTACACTAATAAAAATCATACCAATACATAAGTCAGGCATTGTGACTAGTTTTACCAAGATACATAACAAGTTATGATCGGTGATGCGATATCGTAACCACAACAAATTAGTGAATATTTTTCCACCTAATTAAAAGTAATATAGTGTAGTCAAGTTCGTTCCCACGAGGAGCAAGAGATTTTTAGTTGTAAAAATTGTCACAAAGGGGGGGGAGGGGGGTGAAGTTTAAGTCGAAATCAATAAGAGAAGTTAGATCAAGGAATACTTGTTCGTTGCGAAACAATGAATCAAGTTATGTTCTTTTCCACTTTTTATTAGTCATAGATTATCACCAACCGTTAGGTAAAGCAGCTAGATCGATTCTAAACCCCTAAATCCCTTGTATCACCGGGATCACGGAAGTTCTCGACTACCGGATTCTATTTACCAAACCACCTACAGCGATCACTCAAGATGTAATTTAAATAAACGCATTAATATTTATGAACTTATTAGGTTGATATTAGTAGTTAGAACTCTTAGATCAAGGTCTACTTTTAACGTTGTTTTCACACACAATTGCTCCACGGAATCCCTCAGAAGGTCCGTTTTGCTACTTGTGTAAAGAGACAAGAAACGATTACTTATCTCCTAACTTCACTAGCTTTAGATCAATTAACAAATCAATTTAGTTGGCCACCAAACAATCTATCAATCAACCATAATGTATAAACATTCCTATTAGTAAAAACAAGCGATAATCATGTGAAAAACTTCAAGATAGAATTAAAACAAAACTCAAATCATATGTTAAGAACTAGGAATTCATCCTCAATCAATAAGAAAATTAGCTACTTATGTTTTTGAAATTCGCACAAATAATTAAAAGGAGGAGAATTTTTCAAGTTCACACAAATAATTAAAAGAAGAATTTTGAAAAGAAAGCAAAACACAAGTGTTGTGTGTAAAAGGTGTAGAAAAGTGTGTAGAGAACTTATCTATTTATAAACTAATTTCCTAGCAATCCTCTTGGGAATGTCTATCCCTTTCCTTTGTAAGTCTTCTTTCCAAGTCCTTGTCTTTATCAAATCCTCCATCTTCTCTTTCCAAATCCAAAATCAATTCTCCCAAGTCTTCACACCCATGAGAGAAACTCACACAAAAATATGTAATTTTGAGTCGCTCTGGAGAAATCATTGTACCCTTACGAAAATGGCCCAGAAGTCACCACTAATCATCTAATCTTCTTCTCCGATATGGAATATTCTTCAAGTGTTGTTAGAGGTAATGGTCTCTGGTAGTGGAGCAAACAAGAGCCAAGCTTGATGGCGGAGTTAGCTCCTAGTCGACTAATCTAACTCACCGATCGGGTCTTATTCATGAGTTATGGATGGATCGGTCAGGGTTGACTTTGTCGGGACAAATAACCTAGGAGTTTCTATTATATTCAGGACATCTCTCGTGCCAATTTAGTGCCTTTTAGGCTCCATTCTGTGAAGAAATTTCTATACATTCATCTAATGTTATTCACTCCAACGTTCCATGTGCAAAGACATCATCTTCAATTGCTTAATCTTTGAGTTAAAACACGATTCATTCCCTTCTTTCACTCAAACCCATGAAATCAAATGCATCAATTGGGTTCTTCTTCTCTCAAAACCCATCGCTTTTTTCGTCTTCTGGACCTCGGATCTTCAAGATGTATTAGTATCCATCGTTTGCAGACATCATCTCATAATTTCAACCACCAATTTCTCTCTTTCCTGTATATCATGGGACTCAAGAAGCGAGATCGATTCCTCCTTGATTCTTCTTCATCCGTGAAGTAGCAGAAACAACTTCAATTCACTCTTGATTATCATCATTAGTAACAACATCAAACCCATGTCTCGATTCATCAATCACTAAACCACCGAGATGAGATTGAGATCCATTTGCAAAATTACCCATTCTTGATTCCATCTCTTCTTTACATCATCAAAACTCCATCAGTTCTTAGCACATTTCTCGCTTTATTTCTCATCGGTTCTCATTCCTGTCCTGTTCACGGCCACATTGTTTTCTCTCTTATTTTCGGGTGGGCAATTAGGTGAATGAGAGAAACACGTCTCGATTTAGGGTAAAGGAGGATT
>JAJJWW010019158.1:0-90617 GCA_023531295.1 Papaver armeniacum | reverse complement strand
CATTTCAGCCATTTAACCAATAAGATTTAGAAAAGAAAATTCAAGAGAAGCGAATTTTGGTGTGAGTGAGTCGTTTGAAGAGGGTGGTAATTTATAGAGGTAAAAAAGTGAATTTTGAATTTTCAAAAAACTATCTGTTGGCGTTTTTGCTTCACACGCCATCGTTTGTAGTGAGCACGCCGCGTTTAACCTTCAAACGCTCCAACTCCGAGTTTGTTCTACACACGCTGGCGAGTGTTCTTTGTCCTGGCGCTTGATGATCAACCACACACTTTTTTTCCCATAGTGGAGAAACGTGTTTGGCCATCCAACTGGCTCAACAATTTTTTTTTTTAATTTGGTCATTGCCATAGGAATTGCCTTAAGGATGAGTTTGTAAAAAAAACAAAAAAATCTCTCTTAGTAGGGGCACAAATTGGGTTTGACAGCCGTTTTTTATAAATAGCAATTGGGCTTGGGAGCCAGTTGGGAAGGGTGTACAACAACACATCCATTCTCTAAGCTGGCTCCGCCCCAGACTACATGTTGTTGTTTTTATCTTTCTCAAACTATGATGAGGCTAGATCATATACACTAAAGTTAGCTCATCTGGATATTGGAGAAAGACTAGCCTCAACTGACTCATTACATGCAATTTCACTTAGTATATTTAAAAAAAAAAAAAAATTGGGCAAACTCACGGGGAGAGTTTATTAATCAAAGAAAGACAAATTAAACATAAAGAAGGGGACCAAACCAAAATTCCCTAAGAAGAAAAGAAAGAAAGCAACGAGAATCTTAAATCAGGTGTTCATCTAATGGTGGATATCAATTGCTTTGTTACTAAGCTATCTTAGATTTGATTGTAAGCAACCCTGATTTGAAATACTATATAAGGAGAAGCTCTAGCATCTGGGAAACCTAATCCCGACACTTTGTATGTCCTAGTTGCAAACTAGAGTCGATTTTATATTAACCTAGGTTTCTGGTTCTGAAAACCATTACTAAGTTTAACGACTTAAAGACTTCGCTTGGGATTTGTGAATCCATGTCCAACTATTTTCTTTGTAGTTGTGTATCCTGATCTTACTTTTTATATCGTATTGAGTTTAATTTTCTCTAAAATTTTCTCGAGATTTATCTCCGATAGGTAAGATACAAAAAGTAATCACAACAGTTTCTTCGTCTCAGTCTCTTTTGATTATGCAGTAACTTTTTCCCTTAATCAGTTAGGTTATTGTGAGGTGACTAATATTCTAGGTTGCTCTTCGGGAGTATAAGATTGGATTATTAGTTGTGTTTCATGTTCACCTTGATCTTTATCTTAAGATGGAGACAACAAATAGAATAGACTTATCTGTGGGAGACAGATTTGTTTATAAGTCTTCAACTTTGGGTCGTAACAACTTCTAGGTTGTAAAGGACGTCAGCTAGGGGAATCAAGTGTGCAGGGTCTTGCGAGATTCAAGAGGCGTAAGGAACGCGACTGTACCTTAATCGGTATGAGACTTGGTTAGAGCTCAACTACAATCCAGTCTGAAGTTAACTTGTAGTGGGCTAGTGTCTGTAGCGGCTTAATACAATATGGTGTTCAAGTCTGGACTAGGTCCCGGGGTTTTCTGCATTTGCGGTTTCCTCGTTAACAAAATCTCTGGTGTCTGTGTTATTTCTTTTCCGCATTATATTTTCTTTATATAATTGAAATATCACAGGTTGTGCGTTGTTCAATCAAAGTTGATAAATCCGACCTTGTTTGTAGGATAAAACTTGATTGACACTCGGACATTGGTCTTTGGTACCATCCGAGTTATTCTCATATGAAAATACGAAGGTACCCAAATAAACCACAATCTTTAAATTATCCACATATAAGTCCTCTTACCGAAAGTGATTGTCTATGGAAAAAGTCAAGAAAATACTACAAATCGGTATTCACACTTTGTGTGATCATCTATGGATACGAGATCGAGACAATACAACAATCAAAGTGTGATTACTTGATAACAGGTTCAGACTTAACCAAACTCTATAGGATCACTATCAGGTAAAGTGGTTTGTGTAATTTACTTTAAATTATAATAACAACAATTACAATTGCGGAAAATAAAAGTAAATGACACAGCAAGATTTTGTTAACGAGGAAACTGCAAATGCAGAAAAACCTCGGGACCTAGTACATAATTGAATACTCTCAGAATTAAGCCGCTATACAAAATCTAAACCAACTTCGTATAGTTGAGACCAAGCAACTAACCCTAGTTCACTTAGTTTCTTCAGTATCCCTGCGCTTTCGACTTTGATGAGTGCACGCACTGGAACAATTCATTTGGATCGTATTCAGAATAGTAAAGGAACAACAAATCTGTTTGGTAACAACTCTATTGATTCTTTAAGATAAAGATATCTCAAGTCATATGCAAAGGCTCTTCCGTTTAATCTAATAAACTCCTTTGCCTGGTTAGATCAATCTATCCAATAACTACCAAAGTAGCCAAGTTTAGATTTGCAATCAATTAATCAATATAGATTCCAACAAGAAACTATAAGGTGATGTCGATCTCACGCAAATAATCAATCGAATAAATCCGATTCTAGTTGGATCCCAGCCGATAAAGGTTTGTGCATACCCAAAGATATGAGAACCAAATAAGAAATATTCTCCGTATTCAAATATTCTTCAATTAAAACCTGCACAACACCACTTGAATCTCTTGTGATCAATCACGCACAAAACGGAGTCTGTTAACAATGGATTATCACAAGATGTCTTTAGATCTAAAAAATAGTTCTAAAGATCCCGTTGATACTTCGATTTAGTTTGAGTGAATCTTATATCAGGAGAGAATATTCTTAAGAATAAAAAAACTAGGTGCAATCAAAGTTCAAAAACCGTTAGTCAATCAAAACAATCGAAAACTAATAAACTGCAATTATCTAACTTCCCACCAACGGTACTCGTGGTGTTTCTTGATCCCACAAAAGTCTTTAAACGAGCGATTGTAAGAGATTTTGCCTAATTAGGGTACTTAATTTCCTCTCCGGATAGACGGCTCCACCATAAATAACAAGAAGATGAAGTTTTCCTGGCTCTTAGTATAGTTTGTGTTAGAGCACTGCTCGGTCGAACTCGCAAGCGTTGCTATCTCAAGCTTGTTTATTAATGTTAGTGATCAAAACTATAAATATTAATTTCTAGTCTACTTATAGATGTCTCGGACTAGGATAAATTGTGTAGTTGAGCTTTATTCTTCACGGCGTTCATCAATTGAAGACGAAGAACTACTAAGGAGAGCTTGTGGAACTTCATCAACAAAAGGTATGTGGAGACTGAAACTCATCTATCACTTGGAAAATCTATTTCTCTCTATCTCCTATATTGAGAAATAAGTCGTGTTACGATATAGTTTTCTATTATATACATTTGAGATTTCGAGCTGAGTTTATCTCGCTTACATATTTCTCGAAATATGTGTTGGTAAGCTTTCGCTTTAACCAAGTTCATCTTATATTCTTGACAAAAGTCAAAAGATGATCATGTGAAAATCGCCGAGTAACATCTTACATGGTTTGTGTGATACAATCATTTGGTGTAGACTTGGAATGTTTCGTTATGATTATTTCAATAACTTGAAATTGCTTTGATGCTAATAGTGTGTGAAAACGGCTACTGTCATCCTCTAAGAAAGTTTCAATGATTTAAATAGAGTTTAGAACTATTGGATTATAAACATAGTGTGCATTCTTGTATGTCGGTGATCCATGACCGGAACTAAAGTATGCATACCCGTATGCATACTTGAAGTAGTGAAATTCCGTGTACCAAGTACACATACATGTACGCATACTTGCGTAAGGTATAGATCCGGGAATTTCTGCTGGGTTTTGGAAGTGTACTGTATATATGCGTACCCGTTTGCATACTGGCGAACCCAAACTCAGACCGGCTACTTAAGTATGCGTACACGTTTGCATACTTGGGTGCTTAAAGTTTTAGAATCGGTTGTGACATGAACTAATACATTTATATATTAAGGAATGCATTCTTTGCAAATCGTGGCTATAATGTTCATGAATTGATTTGAGTGAATCAAACCGATTTTGCTTCAATTGCGTTCTTGTATACTTTTGTAAGAATATAGCAATTGAACAACTCTTTAACTAGTTTCATTTGAGTCATTTGAACTAGTTATAGTTAAGATGAATAATGTTGATATGAGAGTGTTCATATATCTAACCTCGATTAACTACGGTTGAGGAAACATGGTGTACAAGTTTATGTTAGAGCACTGCTCGGTCGAACTCGCATACGTTGCTATCTCAAGCATGTCTGTCAATGTTAGTGATCAAAACTATAAGTCTTGATTTCTAGTCTACTATTAGCTAAGTCTCGGACTAGGATAGAAAGTGTAGTTGTGCTCAAGACTCCATGGCGATCATCATACAAAGACGAAGAACTACTCAAGGAACTTGTGGAACTTCATCGAATAAAAGGTATGTGGAGACTTGAACTTATCTATCACTCAAAAGTCTATCTACTTTATCTCCTATCTTGAGACAAAAGTCGTTTTGCTATATAGACTATGATTATACACATTTGCTTTTTCGAGCCGAGTTTATTTTGCTTATCTATTTCTCAAAATATGTGTTGGTAAGCTTTCGCTTTGGCCAAGTTCATCTTTACTAGTGACGAAAGTCATATTAAGTTTCAATCACTTGAAAATGGCTTTGACGAAAAATGGTTTGTGAATAACAACTATATAACGTCCTTTGAGAATGTTTCAATGATTGAAATGAGAGTTTAGATTACAACCATGGAAGGATATAAACATTATGTGGTAACACATATGTGTAAGTCCTTATTCCTTGAACCAAAGTATGCGTACTTTGTCATTGCCAGAAAACCTAACTAGAGTCCGCGTAATGTCGGAAATTCTCATCCCGAGAAATTCATTTGGAGTTTATAAACTAAAAACAAACTTATTCTGGTACTTAAAGTCCGCGTACCAGTTCCGCGAACTTAAGTTGGTTATTTTCTAAAAATAATTATTTGTGAACTTAAACTTATATAAACTAAGGAATGCATAATTGCAAACCATGGCTATAAATTTCATGAATCGATTCGAGTGAATCAAATATTTTTTGTTTCAATTATGTCTATTATAAAGATCTAAGCAATTGAAAAACTCTATAACTAGTTCATTTGAACTAGTTATGGTAAAGAAGAATATGGTTGATATGAAAGTGCTCATATGGCTAACCATTTGGTTAACTACTGTTGAACCAACTAAATGTACATGTTTGGGTGCGGTTACACAAACCTAAAAACGTGCATTTCATTTGTGTGTAACAAGCTAAGTTTCGATCTAACGATTGAAATATATTAGTTAGAATCTAATCAGTTTTTCATTTAACGGTGAATATTGAATGCTTGGTTACCAAGGTAACTTAGATTGAAAACCATGATTTGAAAGAATATATAAGGGAGAACTCTAGCAACTGGGAAACCTAATCCCCACACCTCTTGTGTGATACTAGTTGTATAAGCTAGAGTCGATTCTCCTTTAACCTTAGGTTATTATCGAGACTCTGTAGGTTAACAACTTGAAGACTTCATTGGGATTGTGAAGCCAGACCGATACTACTTTCTCGTAGTTGTGTGATCTGATCTTGCTGTTTATATCGTACTAAGTACAATCGTAAAGATTGGCTTGAGATTGATTTCTACGATAGGCAAGATATAAAAGTAGCTACAAACATCTTCGTCTCATCGTTTGTGATTCCGCAATATCTTCTTTCACTAGTCGATTAAGATTATTATGAGGTGATTGATAATACTAGGTTATTCTTCGGTAATATAAGTCTGGGTTATCAGTTGGTTCATGTTCACCTTGATTTATCAAAAGACGGAACAAAACTCGTAGGTATTTCTGTGGGAGACAAATTTATCTATTGTCGTTAACTTTTCTGTGTGATACAGATTTGTTTATTAAAGTCTTCGACTTTGGGTCGCAGAAACTCTTAGTTGTGGGTGAGATCAGCTAAGGGAATCAAGTGCGTAGTATCCTGCTGGGATCAGAGACGTAAGGAGCATACCTTGGATCAGTGTGAGATTGATTGGGGTTCAACTACAGTCCAGGCCGAAGTTAGTTTGTAGTAGGCTAGTGTTTGTAGCGACTTAATACAGTGTGTGTTCAATCTGGACTAGGTCCCGAGGTTTTTCTGTATTTGCGGTTTCCTCGTTAACAAAACTTCTGGTGTCTCTGTTATTTCTTTTCCGCATTATATTGTGTTATATAATTGAAATATCATAGGTTGTGCGTTTGAATGGATCAATTGGGAAATCCAACCTTTGGTTGTTGATTGAAATTGATTGATCCTTGAATATTGGTCTTTGGTACCGTTCAAGTATTTTATCTTGTATTCAATTAGACTCGCAGATTTCTATTTGCTTGAGTAAGTATTGAATCGAGAAATAGAGATATAACTCTTTGATATACTTTTATTAAGATTGAGTCCATTTGTCTAGTTGATTCTCTTAAAAGTATATTGGAGTTAGTCTATACAAATTGTTAATCGAAATATTGGGTGTGGTTGTTGTACCCCCGCTTTTTCAATTGGTATCAGAGCAGGCAAACACGTTTAAAGACCTTATAAGTCTGTGTTTGTAGCGATCTGACTCTATGGACAGGAATTTTATCTCCATAAACGTACCACCAGTCTTCGATGGCTCAAACTACATATGGTAGAAAATTTCTATGCGTGCTTTTCTTCAAGCTCGTGATTTTCAAACATGGGTACGTGTTGTTAATGGCTATGGTCCTCCGGTTAATACAGAAGTCGATGTATCTATACTGAAGAATATTGGTAGATATAGTCCTGAAGAAATTCTTGTTGCAAAGAAAAATTCTGATGGCTTGAATGCTATCATACATGCCATTACCCCAGATCTTCAGCACCATGTGACTACGTGCACTAAGTCTAAAGAAGCCTGAGATATCTTAGAAACCGTATTTGAAGGAAATACCAGTGAGAAAGAAGCTAGGCTTCAGAACCTAAATTCTGATTGGGAAAACCTTCGTATGGCAGATGCAGAAACATTTGATGAGTTTAATCACAAAGTGTCTAAAATTGTTAATGCATCTTTTGCATTGGGTAAGACTATTCCTGAAAAGGACATTGTGATGAAAATCTCAGATCATTTCCATCTAAATATGACTCTAAGAAGCATGCCATCGTTGAAGGAAATAATCTCGCAACGCTGTCCAGAAATACTCTGGTTGGGAAGCTAAAGATCTTTGATCATGAGCATACATCCAAGTCTAGCAAGGATGTTGCTTTCTGTAAGGACCCTCAAGCTCGTCAACGTTGTTAGACCAGTCAAGAGACGACTAAACAGGTAATGAATCGATTAATTAGAGATGATCCTTAATTAATAGAAATTAATCTAACAACGATTTAGATACGAAACTAGTATCATTGAATAGATCTTGAAAAGTTAGGCAAAATGGACTACTCGAACGTGTCATTCGGATACTGGACGAAGAAGATATTGTCAGATTAATGAGAAGGGAAAAATAATCATTTTTGTAACTAAACCGCCTGGCTGCCCTTATAATTTATCTGGGTGCCATTATCATTTTCCTTTGGCCTTATCATCACCAAAAATCGATAGAAGTCTCATTCTTTCTTCTTTCTTCTTCTTCATTCTTCTCTCTGTTATTTTCTCTTCCTCTCTGTTAATTTCGAGCTCAGAGATTTGAGCCTCTTCTGTAGAGAAATTCTTATAAACCTTGTTATATTGATGAACTGAGTGAGGAGGTGATACAGCTGATGTCGATTGAGTTCTGGAGAAGTAGAATTTTGGTAAGCTGAATCAGGGTTTCGTTTTTGATTGAAATTTCTTTATAAAATTATTATGAATGGATAGATATATTATAGATGGGTTTGTATTTGATTGAATTTTAGATAGTTCTATAGGGTTTAATTTCAGTTCTCAGTTAATTGAATATCAGGTTAGGGTTTTAGGGTTTGAGCTGTTGCTGTTGAATTACGGTTGAAGAAGATGAATTGGTTAGAGGTGATCGAAGTTAGGTTGTTGATTTTAGAGATCTGCAGGGAAGAAATAGAAACTAGGCTTCCTGATTTTGAGTAATAGATGAAGAAGATAACTCAATAATGGTATTTGAAGATGGTGTTTGGATTATAATTGTATTTGTGATTGGATTTGCTGTGGTGGTAGGGTTATGAAAACTACAGGTGAAGGTGGAGTTGAAATGAGTGTTGAGTAGATACGAAAATTGAATTGAGTTTTGAGGGAAATTCTGAGTGAAGAAGATACAATTGTGATTATAATTGAGAATTCTAAAGTTGTTGTTGCGGTTTACTGGTATTGGTGGTGGATGTGAGAATCTCAGGAAGAAGTTGAGTTAGTAATGCAGAGGTTAGTAGTTTGAGTGATGGTTAACCCGGGGCAGAGTCAGAAGGTGATTTTGTAAACCGCAAATAAGAAGATTGAACTGAGTTTGGATGAATGACTTGTGGAGGCTGGAAGATGTAAGAATTGGTAAGGTTGGATTGTGTTCATCAATTACAGATGCAAACATGAGCTATAAGTAGAATTAGTTGAGAAGATTCAGAGAATTAATGACCTCATAATGAGGACTGATGTTGTTGAAGAAATTGGTTGAGTTAGATAATGGATTGTGGATTATTGCAGGTGTAGTAAAGTGATGCTGGTAGTGATTTCTGTGAAGCTGAAGTTGTTATGTTTGAAGTTGAACTGTAGCCGAGGATGGTATTGCCTGTGTGTTTGTGATTGCAGGCGTTGTGAACTGAGTTGGCGGTAAACTGTGCTAGCTACAGATGAAGTTTTATTGTGACAGGGGATCTAGCTCATCATGTTGGAAACACGCTCAAAATATGATTTTATTGCTCAAAGGTGCTTACAAATGATGAAAATGAGAGATATCAAATAAACCAGGAATTTGCAACGCATGGGAAGCGTTACAAACCACTGTTACAGTGTACGATAAATGGTAAATGTCACTATTACTGTTGCTTTAAGACTGTCTCCTGAACTATGACCCTCAGCTATGAGTCGTTATCACTGTAGCATGAACGACTGCTGCGTGTGGGTCTTATGTTCTTCGTGTTCTTCCCATGCAGCAGCAGAAGAGTCTTCTCTGCAACTCGATTCTCACCTCTGTTCTTGTCCCAACTCTCCCCCAAAACTCTAGATATCCTTCTCATAAGACTAAGAACCTTTTATATACTCTTCAGAATCGAGAATACTCGACAGTAACTCCCATAAAATCTTCAATAATCACTTCTTATTCTCTGCTGCCAAAAACAGAAATAATTTATATTTCTTGCTCTTTCACGCGCTCCTGTTGCTTTCAAATCTTCTTATTTATCTTCAACACCTTCATGTTCGAGTAACACTCAGTCAAACCACAAACCAAACTGCCAAAAATACAGCAGACACATCCCGAGACTTTTTTTCTTTCCTGCTTTAAAACAAACACCATAATAACGAATATTTCTTCTCCAAAACACGTGAACAAACTTGTGTACATGGTAACCAAAAGAGTACTCGTCGAATCCCTTGAAAATCTCCAACCGAATCTTCCAAAATTAATTAACAGAAACACCGAAATAGCTCTCCCTGTTTTATTGAGAACCGATTATCCAGCCCAATATACTCGTTAAATCACTTGTACTAGCCCTGTTTAGTCAAATATAGTCCAACGCAACAAAGTTTCGTGATTGAATCTCTTTAAAACAGCTTCAAAATTCGAATCCAAATTCTGTTCGTGACTGCACATGTTTTCCCGCCAAATTTTAATTTAAATGAAGAAGATGGGTGTCCCCTTATCCAATACGGGGAGTGCGAATAGCAATTAGGGTGCCCCTTAGTAATTGGGTGCCCTTATCCAAAACTCGAGAGTCCGAATAACATGTGTCCTTCGGGGTACAAAACCACTTTTCGAGCAACTTTCTCCATAAGAGCTTATTTCACAAAAACACCTACAAACAAGTTTATTAGTGATAAAATGAGTCCCAGCTAATGTATTTATGTGTGAAAATGCGTCGCACTTTCGTGCTCATCAAATTCTCCCACACTTACATTTTGCTAGTCCTCGAGCAAAACAGAAAATTGACCCGCTACACAGCTGGTCATATAATAAGAGAGATTTAGACCCGCTACACAGCTGGTCATGACAAATGCCATACATTAGACGCGACACAATTTTTTTTTTTTTTTTTTTTTTTTATTAACTTTTTTTTTTTTTTAAGGATTTTTATTTGCATATTGTGACCAGCTGTGTAGCAGGTCTAAAAAATAAAAAATATTTATATTATGACCAGCTGTGTAGCGGGTTTAAAAAAAATGATTGTTAGGGTTATGACCAGCTGTGTAGCGGGTCTTTTCTTTTTCTTGCATATTATGACCAATTTGTATAGCGGTCTAAAAAATTTAAAAAAAAAAAAATTGTGTCGCGTCTAATGTATGGCATTTGTCATGACCACTGTGGTAATGGGTCTAAATCTCTTATTATTATATGACCAAATCTGTGTAGCGGGTCAATTTTCTGTTTTGCTCGAGGACTAGCAAAATGTAAGTGTGGGAGAATTTGATGAGCACGAAAGTGCGACGCATTTTCACACATAAATACATTAGTTGGGACTCATTTTATCACTAATAAACTTGTTTGTAAATGTTTTTGTGAAATAATCTCTTATGGAGAAAGTTGCTCGAAAAGTGGTTTTGTACCCCGAATGACACATGTTATTCGGACACTCAGTTTTGGATAAGGGGCACCCAATTACTAAGGGGCACTCTAATTGCTATTCGCACTTCCCGATTGGATAAGGGGACACCCATCTTCTTCATTTAAATTAAAATTTGGCGGGAAAACATGTGCTGTCACGAACAAAATTTGGATTCGAATTTTGAAGTTGTTTTAAAGAGATTCAATCACGAAACTTTGTCATTTGGACTATATTTGACTAAACAGTGGCTAGTACAAGTGATTTTACCGAGTATATTGGGCTGGATAATCGGTTCTCAATAAAACAGGGAGAGCTATTTCGGTGTTTCTGTTAATCAATTTTGGAAGATTCGGTTGGAGATTTTCAATGGATTCGACGAGTACTCTTTTGGTTACCATGTACACAAGTTGTTCACGCGTTTTGGAGAAGAAATATTCTGTTATTATGGTGTTTGTTTTAAAGCAGGAAAGAAAACAAGTCTCGGGATGTGTCTGCTTTATTTTTGGCAGTTTGGTTTGTGGTTTGACTGAGTATTACTCGAACATGAACGTGTTGAAGAAAAATAAGAAGATTTGAAAGAAATAGGAGCGCGTGAAAGAGCAAGAAATATAAATTATTTCTGTTTTTGGCAGCAGAGAATAAGAAGTGATTATTGAAGATTTTATGGAGTTACTGTCGAGTATTCTCGATTCTGAAGAGTATATAACGGGTTCTTAGTCTTATGAGAAGGATATCTAGAGTTTTGGGGGAGAGTTGGGACAAGAACAGAGGCGAGAATCGAGTTGCAGAGGAAACTCTTCTGCTGCCGCATGGGAAGAACACGAAGAACATAAGACCCACACGCAGCAGTCGTTTATGCTACAGTAATAACGACTCACAGCTGAGGGTCGTAGTTCAGAGACAATGCCTTAAAGCAACAAATAAATTGACATTTACCATTTATCGTACACTGTAACAGTGGTTTGTAACGCTTCCCATACGTCGCAAATTCCTGGTTTATTTGATATCTCTCCTTTTCATCATTTGTAAGCACCTTTGAGCAATAAAATCATATTTTGAGCGTGTTTCCAACATGATGAGCTAGACCCCCATCACTGGGTCGACGGAGGAATCCGATTATTTTATTCTTTTTATGACTTTTGCATTTATTTTAAATTTTTTTATGATTTGAAAAAATTAGTTATCATTTTATTAGATGGGTCATGCTTGCTTAGATGTTTGATGTCCCATGCTTACGATTTAGAACTAATATTTGGAGAATCTACCTTGGCAAAAAAAGATAAGAGTCCATGTTGTTTTATTTATTGAGCGATAATTGCTAAAGAATAAATAATTGAACCTATTGATATGAATTCGGTGAAATCCTAGACCCAGTAACTCTCTCTTTTATTATTTTCATTGAACCTTTAAATTTAATCTCAACAAGTCTTAGAGTTTGAATCTTAATTACTACTACGACAATTAAAAAACTATTATCATTTTGGCGCCGCCGACGCGGATTTGTTTTTAGGTTTATTTTTATTTTTATTTTGTACAGTATTTTCTTTTCATTTTCTTTTTCCTTTTTATGCGTTTCTTTTTGTATTTCTTTTCAGGGACTTTTTGAGGATGATGACTTCTTCTGAGGAGACGTCACCTACGATGACGCTGGCGGAATATAAGCGTAGAAAGTCAAATTATCAGGAAACCTCATCTGAGATGACGCTTGCTGAATATATGCGTAGGCAATGGTATGGAGTTTCTGCTCCACATGAGGTAAGTGAAGAATCACATCAAACTATATATGAGAAGTATTACAAACACACACCGCCTAGTCTCGGAACAAAGATTGAGAGTTCTTGAATGTCAAAGATTATTTCTTCGATGATGATGAATCGGTAGTGACTCTCCTTCCAAACAGAACATATAGATGACCCCCGTGGATGATTGTGTGGATGATTTGCCTAACCATAGATGAATCTACCTCACAAGATTATTCACCTGACTTAGAGGTTGTTTCTAGACCCCTAGACTTCCAAAAGTTACCTAATTTAGGGTTAGAATTGTGTGCTTCTAAAGTGTTCTTGGATTAATTTGCATCTAAGTACCCAGAGGACTTGCCTATTCCTGATATCGTGCATGAATCAATTGATATTTCCCCAGTCTCAATAGAATCCCCATATTTTGTTCTTTACGCACTTCCACGTGCAGTAAAAACTTGGTTTAGGGGTAAATCTTGGTTTTTGATAGTTTCAATGTCCCCATATTTTCATAACATACTTGTGAAGCTGTCATTTGTAAATACTGTATTTTGGGTTGACCCCCAAATTTTCAGGCTGTTAATTTTTGGAGATCCGTTTTTGTACATTGTATATTTATTTATGTTTGTTTGTTTATTTTTGTTTATTCTATTTTTGAATTTCCCATCTTACTTTTTACGTTGGATGACTCAATTACATTGAGGACAATGTAATATTTAAGTATGGGGGAGTGGTTATTAACTTTTTATTTTTCTTTTTCAGGATTTTTATTTGCATATTGTGACCAGCTGTGTAGCGGGTCTAAAAAATAAAAAATATTTATATTATGACCAGCTGTGTAGCGGGTCTAAAAAAAATATGAAAAGAAAATATTGTACAAAATAAAAATAAACCTAAAATTAATCTAAAAACAAATCCGCGTCGGCAACGCCAAAATGATAATAGTTTTTTAATTGTCGTAGTAGTAATTAAGATTCGAACTCTAAGACTTGTTGAGATTAAATTTAAAGGTTCAATGAAAATAATAAAAGAGAGAGTTAATGGGTCTAGGATTTCACTGAATTCATATAAATAGGTTCAATTATTTATTTTTAGCAATTATCGCTCAATAAATAAAACAACATGGACTCTATCTTTTTTTGCCAAGGTAGATTCTCCAAATATTAGTTATAAATCGTAAGCATGGGACATCAAACATCTAAGAAAGCATGACCCATCTAATAAAATGATAACTAATTTTTTCAAATCATAAAACAATTTAAAATAAATACAAAAGTCATAAAAAGAATAAAATAATTTTACCCAAGTATGAAGTTCGGATTCCTCCGTCGACCCAGTGATGGGGGTCTAGCTCATCATGTTGGAAACACACTCAAAATATGATTTTATTGCTCAAATGTGCTTACAAATGATGAAAAGGAGAGATATCAAATAAACCAGGAATTTGCAACGCATGGGAAACGTTACAAACCACTTTTACAGTGTACGATAAATGGTAAATGTCACTGTTACTGTTGCTTTAAGACTGTCTCCTGAACTACGACCCTCAGCTGTGATTCGTTATCACTGTAGCATGAACGACTGCTGCGTGTGGGTCTTATGTTCTTCGTGTTCTTCTCATGCAGCAGTAGAAGAGTTTTCTCTGCAACTCGATTCTCGCCTCTGTTCTTGTCCCAACTCTCCCCCAAAACTATAGATATCCTTCTCATAAGACTAAGAACCCTTTATATACTCTTCAGAATCGAGAATACTCGACAGTAACTCCATAAAATCTTCAATAATCACTTCTTATTCTCTGCTGCCAAAAACAGAAATAATTTATATTTCTTGCTCTTTCACGCGCTCCTGTTGCTTTCAAATCTTCTTATTTATCTTCAACACGTTCATGTTCGAGTAATACTCAGTCAAACCACAAACCAAACTACCAAAAATACATCAGACACATCCCGAGACTTGTTTTCTTTCCTGCTTTAAAACAAACACCATAATAACAGAATATTTCTTCTCCAAAACACGTGAACAGCTTGTGTACATGGTAACCAAAAGAGTACTCGTCGAATCCCTTGAAAATCTCCAACAGAATCTTCCAAAATTGATTAACAGAAACACCGAAATATCTCTCCCTATTTTATTGAGAACCGATTATCCAGCCCAATATACTCGGTAAAATCACTTGTACTAGCCCTGTTTAGTCAAATATAGTCCAACGCAACAAAGTTTCGTGATTGAATCTCTTTAAAACAGCTTCAAAATTCGAATCCAAATTCTGTTCGTGACTGCACATGTTTACCCGCCAAATTTTAATTTAAATGAAGAAGATAGGTGTCCCCTTATCCAATCCGGGAGTGCGAATAGCAATTAGGGTGCCCCTTAGTAATTGGGTGCCCCTTATCCAAAACTGAGAGTCCGAATAACATGTGTCCTTCGGGGTACAAAACCACTTTTCGAGCAACTTTCTCCATAAGAGCTTATTTCACAAAAACATTTAGAAACAAGTTTATTAGTGATAAAATGAGTCCCAGCTAATGTATTTATGGGTGAAAATGCGTCGCACTTTCACACAATTTTTTTTTATTAAGCCTAACGAAAACGTAAGCTTAGTGTTCAAAAGAAAGCCTTCCTAGCTAGTCACGTGAGTTCCATTATTCAGAATACCACTACTCCTAAGTATGAAGACCCAGGGTCCCTACTATTTCTTGCACAATAGGTAAATACCGTGTTGAGAAAGCTTTGCTTGACTTAGGAGCCAGTGTGAACTTACTCCCATACCATGTGTACCTTAAGCTAGGACTTGGTGAGATGAAACCTACCCCGGATGACTCTTCGATTAGGCGATAGGTCCGTTAAAATTCCTCGGGGTGTGATCGAGGATGTTCTCATAGAGGTCGACAAGTTTATTTATCCGGTGGATTTTGTTATCCTAGATACCCAACCTGTCCCTGACCCAGAGAGCCAGATGCCGGTAATTTTAGGTCGCCCGTTTTTAGCTACATCCAATGCGATCATTAACTGTCGAACTGGTATTATGAATTTATCTTTTGGTAATATGACTATTGAGCCGAACGTCTTTCATATTAGTAAGCTACCCTCTGAACTAGATGACTCGAGCATAGAAGAAGTAAACATGATAGGAACATTAGTCGATGAGTCATTACCAAACACTTTGTTAGAAGATCCATTAGAGAAATGCCTAGATCACTTTGGGATTGATTTCGATGATGATAATGTGATTAATGAGGTGAACGCTTTGTTAGATTCAACCCCTTTGATAGACACTAGTAATGGCTGGAAACCTAAGTTCGAACCTCTACCCGTTTCTAAGTCTACCCTAGTTCCTTCGTTAGAAAAGCCTCCTAAGTTGGACCTAAAACCATTGCCATATACCCTGAAGTATGTGTTTTTAGGCCCTTCTGAGACTTTACCTGTGATTGTTGCTTCCGAATTGGATAGTGATCAGGAAAGTAGGCTAGTGACCGCCCTTCAAAACAACAAGGAAGATTTAGGATGGACCATAGCAGACATTAAGGGTATAAGTCCTACTGTTTGTATGCATCAGATCTATTTAGAGGAAGATACCAAAACTTCTAGGGATATGCAACGAAGACTAAACCCTAATATGAAAGAAGTAGTTTGAACCGAGGTTCTTAAGATGTTAGATGCAGGCATTATCTACCCCATTTCAGACAGTAAGTGGGTCAGCCCCGTTCAGGTTGTTCCCAAGAAATCTGGTATTACTGTAGTCCAGAATGATAACAATGAGTTAATCCCAACCCGGGTGACCACGGGTTGGCGTGTCTGTATTGACTATAGGAAATTGAACAAGGTCACTAGGAAGGACCACTTTCCCCTTCCCTTCATCGACCAGATGCTAGAGAGATTAGTTGTACATAGTCATTACTGCTTTTTAGATGGCTACTCTGGCTATAATCAGATAGTTATTTCCCCAGAAGACCAGGAGAAAATAACTTTTACCTGTCCCTTTGGTACCTTTGCGTATAGACGCATGCCTTTCGGGCTATGTAACGCCCCTGCGACTTTTCAGTGTTGTATGATGAACATATTTTCAGATATGGTAGAACGGTTCTTAGAGGTCTTTATGGATGATTTTTCAGTGTTTGGTTCGTCCTTCGATGAGTGCTTGCATCATTTGTCATTAGTGTTGACTAGGTGCAAGGAAAAGAATCTAGTGCTTAATTGGGAGAAATGTCATTTTATGGTTCGATCAGGAATTGTTTTAGGGCATTACGTATCTTCTAAGGGTATAGAGGTAGATAAAGCCAAAGTTGACCTTATCAAGACTTTACAGGTCCCAAAAACCGTAAGAGATATTAGGTCATTCTTAGGGCATGCGGGTTTTTATCGTCGATTCATTAAGGATTTTAGCTTGATTTCTAGACCTCTTTGCAATTTGCTTGCAAAAGATGTTAAGTTTGTCTTTGATGATGCTTGTTTAGAGGCTTTTGAGAAGATTAAGACTTTACTTACTACCGCCCCCATAGTCCAGGCACCCAACTGGAACCTACCCTTTGTGATCATGTGCGATGCTTCAGATTATGCTATTGGTGTTGTGCTAGGTCAGCGAGAAAACAAATTACTTCATGTGATTTACTATGCTAGCAAAACTCGAATGATGCCCAGTTGAACTATACCACTACAGAGAAGGAACTGTTGGCCATTGTGTTTACCTTAGACAAGTTTAGACCCTATCTCTTAGGTTCTAAGATCGTAATCTATACTGATCATGCTGCTCTGAAATACCTTTTGTCTAAGAAGGATACCAAACCTAGATTGATTAGATGGATCCTTTTATTACAAGAATTTTGTCCAGACATTAGAGACAAAAAGGGTGCAGAAAATGTAGTAGCAGACCACTTGTGTAGGTTGGTTGTTAGTTCCCCTAATGATTTCCTTCATATAAGGGATAGCTTTCCTGATGAACAATTGTTCTCTGTTTACCAATCACCTTGGTATGTAAATATAGTGAATTATCTTGTTATTGGTCGAATGCCCCAACATTGAGGTAAACAAGATCGTTCTAGGTTTTTAGCCGAGGTTAAGCACTTCTTTTGGGATGATCCTTATTTATTTAAGTATTGTCCAAAGACAGTTATTAGGAGATGTATACCCAGAGTGACCAGTCCAAAGATTATTTCCTTTTGTCATGATCATGCTTGTGGAGGTCACTTTAGTGCTAAGAAGACTGATGCTAAGATATTGCAGTGTGGATTCTATTGACCTTCGTTGTTTAAAGACTCCCATAGTTACTGTGTTACTTGTGAACGTTGCCAGAAATTATGAACCATTTCCCGTAGGAACATGATGCCCTTGAACCCTATTTTAGTTGTTGAGGTCTTTGATGTGTGTGGTATTGACTTTATGGGTCCGTTTCCTAATTATTTTGGTAACTTATACATCCTTGTCGCTGTAGACTATGTCTCTAAGTGGATTGAGGCGGTTGTAAGACCAATGACCATAGGGTTGTGATTGAGTTCTTGAAAAATAATATACTTACACGTTTTGGTACACCGCGAGCTATAATTAGTGATGGAGGGTCGCACTTTTGTAATGGACCTTTTAGGCTTTTGTGAAGAAATATGGTATTACACATAAGGTAGCTACCCCGTATCATCCGCAGACTAGTGTTCAGGTAGAGGTTTCTAATAGGGAGATAAAACGTATATTAGAGAAAATAGTTAATCCTAATCGGAAAGACCGGGTCGTCTAGGCTTATCGATGCCTTATGTGCTTACCATACTGCGTTTAAGACCCCATTGGAATGTCGCCTTATCGGCTTGTGTATGGCAAGGCATGTCATTTACCTGTTGAGTTAGAACATAGAGCTTATTGGGCTGTTAAGCAACTAAATTTTTCACTTGACAAGGCTGGAGCCCAGAGGAAACTCCAGCTTAATGAGTTGGAAGAGATTCGTATAGATGCTTACGATAGTGCTAAGGAGTATAAGAACAAAATGAAACTTGTGCATGATAGAAATATTTTAAGGAAGTCATTTTCTCCAGGTCAAAAAGTTCTTCTGTATGATACCCGCTTGTATCTTTTCCCTGGGAAGTTATGTTCTCGGTGGACGGGTCTTTTATTGTTCGCACTTGTCTTTCCTCATGGAGTTGTTGAGATCGAGACACCGGATGGTAGTAGTTCTTCGAAGGTTAACTGTCAGAGATTGAAACCCTTTTTAGAGCCCTTTCCTACAGGTGATGTTGAGGAGGTCCCTCTGGAGGACCCTGTTTACCCTTGATTGACCATCGAGGCGATTGTATGTTGTATATTATTTTTTGATCTCTCTCTTCACCCAGGTACTATCTTTCCGACTTCTCTCTTTACTGATTCCTCATGTTACTTTACTTTTTGATATTGCTCTTTCATTAGAAACATTGAGGACAATGTTAGATTTAAGTTTGGGGGTGGGGAAGAAACTTTTTGTTAGCTTTTAGTTGCAATAAATAAACTCCAGAATCTATAAATTTATGTTTATTAAGGTCGGCACTAACCAATCTAAGTGGATGGAAGCATCCTGGTTGTAGGATTTGAGGAACCAATCTGATTAGATGGAAACATCTAAAGAGTCTATTCATAAAAGCACAGAGTAGTTTCGCCATATCCTCGTGATGGAAACATCGAAAGAATCCTGATCACTTCTTTTTCTTTTTCTTCTTACCATTGCTAGGGTGAAATAGAGTGACTGAGATACCAAAAAAAAAAAAAAAAAAACCACTAGACCAACCTAATAAATACAATAAAGTCGACCACTAGTACCCATGTATATGCCAGTGAGTTGACCTAGAGTTAGGATTATCGACCACTTGGTTCCCTTGTATATGCCAGGTGTGTTGATATTAGTCCAGACCGATATCTCGAGTCCATTAGGATAGGTTCACCTTAGTCAACATCATCCACGTTTTTCTCTACATCCATCTTCTTAATCTATCAATGTGATTGGTTGACTCAGGTTTTATGATGTCCAAAACTATCCGAATAGAGCTCAATCACTTTATATGAATTTTAGTATGCTTGAGTGCAAACTCGTGTACAACAATTGGAATTTCGCATCGGGGTACTTCCTCCTGTAGTCAATAAGTATGCCAACCAAGGAGATTCTTTAGTTCCTTCCAAGGTTATGCGTAGATAGCTAGGGTCTGGAGTAAAGGTTTTGTGGGTACACCTCTGGTAAACCCTCCGGAGACAACACTCCGCCGCTAGGGCCACCTAGCGGTTTAACGGCTTGCTGCACGTGCTAAGTGTAGTCATTTTATTTTCTAGATTAGATTTTCTCGAGGACTAGCAAATAATAAGTTTCGGGGTATTTGATAGACACATTTTTGTGTCTAAGTTGTCCTCAATTTTCTGTATTGTTGGTACTCGATTTTGTACTTATTATGGTGTTTTGTGTGTTTGTAGGTATTTTTTGGAAATAAATATTGTTGGAAAATCGGCTCGAAAAGTTGCTCGGAGCACCCCCTGAGGACATTTGCTATACGGACCCCAGATTTGGCTAAGGGGCACCCACGGCTATGTGTAGCCCAAATTCATATTTAGCACCCATCTTCTTTATTTGAATTTTGAGAATTGGCGGGAAAAAGCTTGGTCATTAATGGCAGAACTAGGGTTGCGATTTTGGGGCTTGATGCAGTGAGACTAAAGGGCTAGAATCAATTGGGTGTGTTACTATGAGCTAAACAGGGATGGTATATGAGTTACTTTCGATCCAGTTTGGCTGGATAGTCGATTGGAATTAAAACAGGGAAGTATGGAGTTATTCATGGGATATCATGAATCGTTGTGAGTTTGAGACGTGCACTGCTCGAGTTTGGAGGAATTTGGACACTGAATGGAGCGTGTGAGAGATGAAAAAGGAGAATTTTCTGCTGTCAGGCGTGTGAAGAAGAAATTATAGGAAACAATCCCGTGAAAATATTTTCCATTTACTGCCGGATATATTGGAGTTATGAGGGTTTGTTCTCGGTCAAAAGGAATATATATAGGCATGTGGGATCACAGAAGAGGGAACGGAGAGTTAGGGGAGACTACATAGCAAAGAATCGAGAGTTTGAAAATCTGCTGCTGCTGCCATTAAAGAAGAGCTCGAAGAACATTAGACCCAAAAAGACAGTCGTTTATCAACAGTGTTAACGACAAAGAGACGTGGGTCGTATAGCTACGAGGATGTTGACGCTATATTTGTATCGTTCTTTGTAACACGGTTTGCAACAATTATAATAGTTACAAACACCCGATTTTCATCATTTTCTCCATTTCATCTTTGTAAACACCCTTTGAGCAATAATAATGATTTTTGAGCGTGTTTCCAACATGATGAGCGGCTAATTCTCTCACAACCAAGGCAATGAGGAAGCTATTTACGCATGAATAATTGGTACCTATTTTATTTTCTCTAATTTATAATTAATAATTCACTCAATCACTGCTTTTGCAGAGTATTTAATTGTTTGCATAATTTTCTTCTTCACACGCCTGACATCAGAAAATTCTCCTTTTTCATCTCTCACACGCTCCATTCAGTGTCCAAATTCCTCCAAACTCGAGCAGTGCACGTCTCAAACTCACAACGATTCATGATATCCCGTGAATAACTCCATACTTCCCTGTTTTACTTCCAATCGACTATCCAGCCAAAGGGATCGAAAGTAACTCCTATACCATCCCTGTTTAGCTCATAGTAACACACCCAATTGATTCTAGCCCTTTAGTCTCACTGCATCAAGCCCAAAATCGCAACCCTAGTTCTGACATTAATGACCAAGCTTTTTCCCGCCAATTCTCAAAATTCAAATAAAGAAGATGGGTGCTAAAGATGAATTTGAGCTACACATAGCCGTGGGTGCCCCTTAGCCAAATCTGGGGTCCGTATAGCAAATGTCCTCCGGGGGTGCTCCGAGCAACTTTTCGAGCCGAATTTTCCAACAATATTTATTTCCAAAAAATACCTACAAACACACAAAACACCATAATAAGTACAAAATTGAGTACCAATAATACAGAAAATTGAGGACAACTTAGACACAAAAATGTGACTATCAGTTAGCTTCCGCTATGTTTATTTTGTGTTTATATTCTATTTGTAAATCAACTCACTATTAAATATGTAAAACTTGAGAGGAGTTCTTGTATTTATTTCAGAGAGGGTTTAGATTCAGATTAATCTTTGTTTAGAACTTCTTTCTTAATTTTTAAGCAGATGTTTTAGATCGTTGGTGCCTCATTTTATAGCTAATGTCTTGGATTAGTCAGCTGCTAGCTTAGAGGGCGTTACACTTTCAAAGCACTAAAGAACACTAAATTACTTGATAAGAGTAAAAGTGTTTACATCTCTGAAGACGATCTTTCTGAGGATGATTCATCAGATGAAGATCTTGACAAGTCAGGCTCGTTGATCACAAGACAGTTTAGGGATCTTCTTTTGAAGAGAAGTAAACGGTTCTCCAGAGATAAATCCAAGTCATCAGATAAACCACATAATCGTGTTCCTCCTAAAAATAGAGATAATGATGAAACTGATGACGAGGATATGCCTCAGTTCTTTAAGTGTAAAGGTTTTGGTCATTTTGCAAATGAGTGTCCAAATCGAAATAAATACACTGGGAACAAAGGTCTTGCTGCAACTCTTGATGAAATGTCCCGACAATTATGATTCTAATGAAGACGAAAAATTAAGTGTTGCACTTCTTTGTGAAAATATTGATTTTAATAACTGTAGCAATACATACATCAATCTTGATATTCTTTCAGAAGAAAACTCAACCAATCTGGAAGATAAAATTGACCTTTCTATTGGAAACTCTGTGTATAATGTTTCAGGTTCTTCTATGTGTCTATCAGCTTGCACATCTCCGATGCCTGAATTATATCCAAGATTGACGTGCTCATATTGTTCACTCAAAGGTCATGAACTATCAAAGTGTTACAAGTACAAACACAAATTGAGACATGTCAACAAACTTCAACGAAGAGCAAATCGACTAGAAAACAAGCTTAAACTTGCTCAGAAGACCGCTGAGGTATGTAAGATTTTATCTTCGTCTAAGAAGTTAGTTTCCAAGGATAAAATAAGACCATTAAAGAAGAAAGTATGGTCCAATCGTTTTGATAGACAGAGGTCTGTGGATTCCTCTCAAGAGGAAAATGGTGGACAAATTGTTGTTCACCGCAACACAGCTTGGTTGTGTTGATTTGTAGATCTTGTATCATGTGCCTGATCAAAAGAGACAAGGTTGTGCACCTCTCAGGCTTTAGGAAAAGTTTGTTGTCTTCTTTTCTTAGTTTTGTTGTTTTTGGAATTCCATGTCTATCAATAAAGGAGGGTTATTCTCGACAATTCTACTCTTTCAAGGGTTCAGAACTGTGCGTGCACGAACCTGTTAAAGGTTGCGTAACCCTACATTCCTTTTTCCTTCCCTGAAACTTCTTTTATCTTAAGACTACTTGTTGAGTTAAATTGTGATTTCCTCTCACAAACCCATATGTTTATGGATACTCCAAGCATCATGTCTTCTGATGGAAAAGATGTTTATATGATTGTCAAGCCATCAATCATGAAGAAAAAAGAGAAATCTATGTTACCTCCGACATTGAAAAGAAAAATAAGGAATGTGAGGAAGCCAAGAGTTGTTTCTTCAAATTCTCAGAAGTTTTCTGATGTTCTTGAAGTTTTGAAGGAGACACGAAAGGAGATTCAACAAATAAAGGCTTTTGTGTTTAAGACTCATGAGATTCAGAAGGCCCTGGTTTGACATCAGTCAAGAAGGTTTATTGATATTAACTCCTATCTGATCATGAACCTTATGTTCCAATGACTGTTTACGACAAGGAGTTCGGGGACGATAAAGAATTATTCAAAGGTCTCAACATCTAGTAAATCTTCTGATGAGAATTTTATTTCTTGTTTTGGTTAGAAGAATAACTAGAGTTTGGAATAACCATTATTGTGATTACACATAGCTATGTCCAACGTTTTCATCTTCATGTTTTTAGGTTTATTTGTTTAAATTCTAAAAAATTGTTTGGAAGATGATTTTTGCAGTATTAATCTTTATGGTTTCATATATTGCAATTTGTTATGGGATATGTGTGTTTACGTCCGTGAACTATGATTGTCCCACACTTTGTCAAAAGTTAAGTCTTTCATATGTCGATAAGCATGTATTGATAAAGGAATGAATGAACTTTTGACATTACAAAAGTTGAAGCCTTTTATGTCATTTTTTGATGAAAGAAAGGATAAAACTTTTGTTTACGAGGATTATGTCTATTGTATGTCATTGTGCAAATAGTGATGGAAAATAGAATGAATCCTTGTTTATCCGTAGTATTGATCTTCCCTGATCCATATTTTATGAATATACTGTGCGTCTCCGTAAGTTCTCTTATGTTGAGCATTTCCGATTAGATTAATCATGGGGTTTTCTTGTGGTTAATTTAATTGAGTATTATTTGGATTCAAATTCATATTCGTATGTGATTTGTTATGTCCAAAGAAATCCTTCTTTTCTTGTTGTTCTTTCGGGAATGACATTTTATGGGGACTTGTGCTTAATTACCAAATCTTTGTGGGGAGTGCGGTTGTGGAATATTATAGGGGTTATCTTGTATCTTTATAAACTCGTTGATGAAAGCATTTAGCTTCGGCTATATGATTGCATCTAAAAAGTTGATATGTGCTTGCTTTTGGTCATGAAATGTCTCTATGGAAATTTCATTAGGATCCCACTAGTTTTCGTACCTTTGCCAATTTTATTGACAAAAAGGGGAGCATTAATGTGTAGTTCACACTACAAATACATATGGTTTTCGGATCATTATGTAAGGGGGAGTGGTTTCCATGTGAGATGGAGTATTGACTAAGGGGGAGTGATACATATCACCATAGTTTATTGTCGAAGTTGTGATGCAATTGAACTTTGATGCTGGGTAACAATACTATGACACTGTGTAACAATGATTGAGAATTCTTGTTTCTCATTGGTATGGCTACGGATTTTCAACAACGATGATGCTAAACTTACAACCTTTGGAATCATTGGAGTACTTGGAAGTGACGAAGATTTCAAGTAATGTTGAAGAACCAAGAAGATCACGCATGTGGAAGAGAAGCTACAAAAGTTTATTTATCTATTTTTGTATTCCATATATTGATAGTTTTGTCACTAAAATTGACAAAGGGGGAGATTGTTAGAGAACTGCTCGGTCGAACTCGCATGCTTTGCTATCTCAAGCATGTTTGTCAATGTTAGTGATCAAAACTGTAAGTCTTGATTTCTAGTCTACTATTAGCTAAGTCTCGGACTAGGATAAAAAGTGTAGTTGTGCTCAAGACTCCATGGTGATCATCATACAAAGACGAAGAACTACTCAAGGAACTTGTGGAACTTTATCGAATAAAAGGTATGTGGAGACTTGAACTTATCTATCACTCAAAAATCTGTCTACTCTATCTCCATCTTGAGACAAAAGTTGTTTTGCTATATAGACTATGATTATACACATTTGCTATTTCGAGCCGAGTTTATCTCGCTTATATATTTCTCGAAATATGTGTTGGTAAGATTTCATTTTGGCCAAGTTCATCTTTACTAGTGACGAAAGTCATATTAAGTTTTAATCACTTGAAAATGGCTTTGACGAAAAATGGTTTGTGAATAACAATTATATAACATCCTCTAAGAATGTTTCAATGATTGAAATGAGAGTTTAGATTACATAACCATGGAAGGATATAAACATTGTGTGGTAACAAATATGTGTGTAAGTCCTTATTTCTTGAACCAAAGTATGCGTACTTTGCTGCTCAGGAAAAACGAAACTAGAGTTCGCGTACCAAGTCCGCGTACTGTCGGAAGTTCTCAACCCGAGAAATTCTGCTGGAGTTTGTAAACTAAAAAAAAACTTATTACGGGTACTTAAGTCCGTGTACCAGTTCGCGTACTTAAGTTGGTTATTTTCTAAAAACGATTATTTGTGAACTTAAACTTATATAAACTAAGGAATGCATAATTGCAAACCGTGGCTATAAAGTTCATGAATCGATTCGAGTGAATCAAATCGTTTTTGTTTCAAGTGTGTCTATTATAAAGATCTAAGCAATTGAACAACTCTCTAACTAGTTCATTTGAGTCATTTGAACTAGTTATGGTAAAGAAGAATATGGTTGATATGAAAGTGCTCATATGGCTAACCATTTGGTTAACTACTGTTGAACCAACTAAATGTACATGTTTGGGTACGGTTAAACAAACCTAAAAACGTGCATTTCATTTGTGTGTAACAAGCTAAGTTTCGATCTAACGGTTGAAAGATATTAGCTTGAATCTAACAGTGAATATTGAATGCTTGGTTACCAATGTAACTTAGATTGAAATACCCTGATTTGAAAGATTATATAAGGGAGAACTCTAGCAACTGGGAAACCTAATATCCACACCTCTTGTGTGATACTAGTTGTATAAGCTAGAGTCGATTCTCCTTTAACCTTAGGTTTCTATCGAGACCCTGTAGGTTAACGACTTGAAGACTTCATTGGGATTGTGAAGCCAAACTGATACTACTTTCTCGTAGTTGTGTAATCTGATCTTGCTGTTTATATCGTACTAAGTACAATCGTAAAGATTGGCTTGAGATTGATTTCTCCTGTAGGCAAGATATAGAAGTAGTCACAAACATCTTCGTCTCATCGTTTGTGATTCCGCAATATCTTCTTTCGCTAGTCGATTAAGATTATTGTGAGGTGATTGATAATACTAGGATGTTCTTCGGGAATATAAGACCGGTTATCAATTGGTTCCTGTTCACCTTGATTTATCAAAAGACGGAACAAAACTCGTAGGTATTTCTGTGGGAGACAAATTTATTTATTACCATAGACTTTTCTGTGTGATACAGATTTGTTTATTAAAGTCTTCGACTTTGGGTCGTGCAACTCTTAGTTGTGGGTGAGATCAGCTAAGGGAATCAAGTGCGTAGTATCCTGGCTGGGATCGTAGACGTAAGAAGCGCAACTGTACCTTGGATTAGTGTGAGATTGATTGGGGTTCAACTACAGTCCGGATGACAGTTAGTTTGTAGTATGCTAGTGTCTCAGATCGGCTTAATACAAGTGTGTGTTCAATCTGGACTAGGTCCCGGGGTTTTTATGCATTTGCGGTTTCCTCGTTAACAAAACTTCTGGTGTCTCTGTTATTTCTTTTCCGTATTATATTGTGTTATATAATTGAAATATCACAGGTTGTGCATTTGAATCTATCAATTGGGAAATCCAACCTTTGGTTGTTGATTGAAATTGATTGATCCTTGAACATTGGTCTTTGGTACTGTTCAAGTGTTTTCTCTTGTATTCAATTAGACTCACAGATTTCTATTTGCTTGAGTAAGTATTGAATCGAGAAAGAGAGATATAACTCTTTAATATACTTTTATTAAGATTGAGTCTGACTGTCTAGTTGATTCTCTTAAAAGTATATTGGAGTTAGTCCATACAGATTGTTAATCGAAATATTGGGTATGGTTGTTGTACCCCCGCTTTTTCAGTTTAGGTACGGTTACTTAAACCTAAATGAAGGTACATTTAATTTGTGTATAACAAGCTAAGTTCGATCTAACGGTTGAAAGATATAATCTTGAATCTAATCAAGTTTTCATCTAACTGTGAATATTGAATGCTTTGTTACCAAGGTAACTTAGATTGCAAACCCTGATTTGAAAACTATATAAAGGAGAGCTCTAGCAACTGGGAAACCTAATCCCCACACCTCATGTGTGATACTAGTTGTATAAGCTAGAGTCGTTTCTCCTTTAACCTTAGGTTTTTCACGAAACCCTGTAGGTTAACGACTTAAAGACTTCATTGGGATTGTGAAGCCAGACCCAACTATTTTCTTTGTAGTTGCGTGATCTGATCTTGTTGTTCCTATCATATTGAGTACTATCTTATCTAAGATTGGCTCGAGATTTAATCTCTGATAGGCAAGATAAAAAGTAGTCATAGACATCTTCTTCTCACCGTTTGTGATTCCACAATATCTTTTTTCACTACCATACGATTAATATTATTGTGAGGTGATTGATAATACTAGGCTGTTCTTCGGGAATATAAGTCTGTTTTATCTATTGGTTCATGTTCACCTTGATTTATCAAACGACGGAACAAAAATCGTAGGTATTTCTGTGGGAGACAGATTTATCTATTCCAATAGACTTTTCTGTGTGAGACAGATTTGTTTATCAAGTCTTCGACTTTGGGTCGTAGCAACTCTTGGTTGTGGGTGAGATAAGCTAAGGGAATCAAGTGCGTAGAATCCTGCTGGGATCAGAGATGTAAGGAGAGCAACTATATCTTGAATCAGTGTGAGATTGATTAGGGTTCAATTACAGTCCAGTCCGAAGTTCATTGGTAGTAGGCTAGTGTCTATAGTGGCTTAATGATCGGTTGTCAGCCGAGCAAAAATAATTTACACTTTTTTACTACTCAAAATATATAATGAAGCAAGGGCAAGAAAGGATCGTTCCCACAGAGAGGTCTTGAGTTGTCAATATGTTTTGGTTTCCTAAAGATAACACGGGGGTTTTCTGATTTTTATAAAATTAAAAACTAAAATAAAAGCAAAGCACGCAAATCAAAGTTGTGAAATATTGGATAAAGGTTTCATCTTCAATTGTAAACAAGTTTTGAATGTATGATTAGAATTCGTATTTAATCTCGCTATCATCAAGAGCCATAGAATATCTTATTGCAAGAATACTCCATAAATTTCCTAAGTCATCAACACACACATTAGAGCTGCGTATGTGAATTCTACCTAAAGAATAACCTAACGCCTTGCGCTAATTAAGTTCAATTCCTATGAGCATTAAGTTTCAGAAAATAGGCTAATCAATGCAATTGTAATATATTGCGCACACAATTCGAACAAAGGTCAATTTCTACATATGACTACAAGGATGTATCACTACAAACCATAATCATATCATGCTACTCGTATTCAAGGTTATCGCTCGATGATGAACCCTAAATTAGCTATAGATATGGATGTGAGTTCAATCAATTCTAGACTTAACTAAACAAACATTCAATCATATTGCAATACAATCATGCAATTATTATAACCCGTAGGAATCAAACGATAATATTGAGAGAAACTAATTCATAAAAATCATAACTTGTTTTCAAAATCCAACTACATCTTTAACCAATAAAAATAAATCAACTACTTGGGTTTTTGGAAATCATCATAAAAAGTTTAGAAGAATCTATCATGTGAAACCCTAGAAAGCAAGTAGAAGCCTCCCTCATGGAGATATTAGGTTTAGAGAAAGAGTTTTCTATTTATATGCTTCTCCCATTCCAAAAGGATACTCTTTCCTTAGTTAGGTCAAGTCTTCTCAAAACCCATCTCCAATTAGTCCACCAAGCCCATGTGTGGAAAATACCCGTGTGAAAACTCTGCCCAAAAATATGTCGCCGGAAAATTGGTATCGCCGGTCGGAAGTTGGCCGGGAAAGTATCTCAGGTGACCGACAAAGTCAACCCGGTCACCGGTCAAACTGGTCAAATCGGTCATGTCAACCGAGTCAACTCGGGTCAAGCACCGAGTCAGCTGACTCAACTCAGTGATGTCATCAGGTGAGTCAGGATCATGAGTCAGCTATTCATGTGAGCTAACTGGGCTGACTTGTCTGAGCTGCCATGGCATAAGCCATTTTTGCACAGCCAAAGGCAGACAAGCGAATGATTGCGCTTCACTGTTTCTCATCCAGCCACAATGGCTATGCATTTACTCCCATATCACAACTGCAACACACACTCCCTGCATTAATGCCTTCAGTTCCATCCCCAGCTTTGCATTATACTGAGACTCAAAACCATAAACCCATAAAAATCATTACTTCCACCTGCAATCTTCCATCACAGTCGCACAGCTTACCATCTACTTAGCTCCATCATTCCCTTTACTTCATTGCAATTGTTCTCAGCTGCTCAACACCAGTTCCCGTTCATTTTGAGCCATTCTCCATCTCAGTTCATTCCCTGCACATTTCATTCATATACACAGTCCTAATCATTCATCTAGTGCAATTGAGGCATTCCCAGCTCACTGCCACAAAATAATCTGCACTTCCCTGCACAGTTCTGGATCCCATACATTACCAGCAACAGAACAATCCCATTCCATCCAGCACCACCAAACACAATCTCCGAACCACTAGCACCTGCAATCTAATCTGCGCAACACAAACCTTACCAAAAGACTAACTCAATCTCCACCCCTGGGGTTTTGAACTCGTTTGCATCCGACAACGATCATCACCAACCTCATACCTTGTCGCCTCCAAGCCAACGGCACTCGTAAAACATCAACCACAATTGCTTCACTACCATTCTCACATTCCCGTATCGCAACAAGTGCCATTCTCTTTCAATTGCCTGTCATCCATTTGACCCTGTCAATTCTTGTCAGCCCCTATAACTCCACATACACAGCACCAACACCTGCAATAGCTGCAATCTTCATCCCTCTCAAGATCATCCCACTGCATTACAACCAAGCTGCTCACTGTTCAGTTTCACTTCCACTTCTTTATCACCGTCACAATCATCAGTTCCAACTCCCACCAAGCGCTAACTCCAATCCTGCATAACCCGTAATGCCTCAACTATTCCATTCAGCCTTGCCTGCAAGTGTACAATTCCACCAGCAAAACTTCCACTGCACCTGCGACATCATCTCGCAATTCACTCCACCTGAACCTCAACAGAATCACAGCCACCTCAACCTGCAGTTTGAACCCATCCTAGCCAATTGCACCACCAAGCACAACATACTCAAGCCACCTAATTCATTCTTTGTTACATCAGCATCATTACAGCTGCCACTGCCACTGCAAACCACCAGGTTCAGGCCAATAACTCTGTAAACCTTAACTTCAGTGCACAACCTCTCTGTCACATCCATCAAGTTCCCAGCTTCCCTGCAATGTCCATCCGCTTCAGCTTTACCTTGGCTCAGTTCCTGTACTACCAGAAAGTGTAGAACCAACACCATCGAGTGCAAATCTTCACCAGAAACCCCTAATTTTCTAAGCATCTTCTTATCCATCGTCCTGAAATCCATGGCAACACAGATTCAACCCTCAACTAATCATTGGAGCATCTCAGCACACACACGGTCCATCAGGTCCAACAACATCTCCCTGAGTTCACCATAGAACGAACAACAACAGTGACCTAATCTTTTTCATTTCATTCTTAGAATCGAAATCACACAAAACCCAACTTTCATCCTTCTGTTAATGACCCATAATCACCATTAGATCCGATTCTTGTTTCTAATTCGAACTCAAGAACTGACCTGACTCTGATTTCAGATAACCCTAATTCAATCTTCACCTGTTTAACAGTAGCAGCATCAATCTCCTTTATTTGATCCAACATCAGAGCCTTAATTTCCATCGTTCAAACACAAACCCCATCTCTGTTTCTCGTCTCCCTTCCTCTTTACCCTCTCGAATCTCGCACGAAATCGATTGAGATTTGATGGTTTCTCTCGAATATGGTCGGTATAGGAATTGAAACTGATATATGCACCATGGATTTGGATAGGGGCCACATGAGAATGACAACATTTTCCATTTAACCGTCGGTTGCATGAGACCGACACTTCAACTCGCTTAATGATTCAAACTCGATCCGCTTCAAATGCTCGCAGCTTCTTCGTACAACGTCGGAATGATCTCATTCTTTCGCCACTGGCTTCGTCTTTTCGTCGTCTTCAAGATAATGAGAAGAAATCCTGGATTTGAGCTAGTTCCACTTCTTTTTGCTCCAATGACTCCAAAACACCTATAGCACTCAAAAGTAAACATAAGATATGCAATTCCCAAGGATAATAGCAAAGAAAGCATAAATACTAGATATAAAATTAGGTGTTTACAACACCTATCAAATTCCCCCACACTTAGACTTTGCTAGTCCTCGAGCAAATCAAACAAAATAAATTCTAAAATATACATACAACTCCGTGTCGTCGAGACTACGGTAACTTTTAGCATAAATAACAAGCCTTTAAACCCCTAGGTGTCCCTAGTGGACGAGTTATAGTCTCGTGAGGGTTTACTAGAGATATACCCACAAAACCTACTTTTCCAACTTACTAGTCCTCCGAAATGATAGCATCCAACGCGCTAAGAAGACATAAAGATTCTGCACACTAGTCATAAGAAGTTAGACACATAAATGAACACAATCTCATCCTTAAAAGTTGAGAGAGAAATAACCATCCCTTATCGAAAGAAATTCGGGTTCGGAGTGATCAAAAGTCTCGACTCTGCCTCACAAGAAAGGGTTTTATGAAGTTTCTCTCAATAATAAATAGCTTTTTTATGGGTCACACATGTGTCCTGGTAGGAATGAAGAGAGAATCCTGCGACACGTTAAATGGTAGGAAGGCAAAACCCTCCGAATTGTTCTGAAAACCCACATCTTTTATAATTTTAAAAACCCATTTTTCTGACGATCTCTAAAAAGGAAATCAACCATTTAACGAAGGTGGGGATATGCTTACTTACCTCGTTATCCGTTCGATATGCAGCTAGCACCACTCTCACAGCATCCATAAAAACGTCTTCGGTCTTCAATCGGTGTCTTCATCTTCGTCTTCGGTCTTCAATCGGTGTCTTCATCTTCGTCTCCGGTCTTCAACTCTTGATGATAACTCTCGAACTTCGTAGAATCTTGACAATGTGATTCTTTCCTCTAATTCCTTGTTGCTTGAAACTTCATTATGAATATTCCTTCTTTCCATTGGCTTTTTTTGAAAGAACAAAACTAAAAACAAACTATACAAACCCAAAATATGATACAATGATTTTTTTTTTTATTTTCTTTTTTTTGAGACAAGAGAAAGTAAAATACAAATAAAATAAAAATGTAAGTACAAAGGCCATGGTGTAAGTATTATACCGTATGATTCTTCACAACTTGTATGTCTCGATATCATAAACTTCTTGAACTCTCATCTCGATAATCTTCGCTCTTGTACAAAAGTATTCAACTTGTAAAAATTCTGCTCCTTTTCTTGTTGCTTTACTTGAATCTGAAATCTGCTCATTTCTGTACTCTTGCTTGTAAACCTTGAACGTCTTCAACTTTCCTTCGAATTTGTGATGCTCCTCTTGTTGATGATGATGGTGTTTCTATGGACCTGTTGGTGTAGAGAGAGATAAAGTGGATGGTGCTAACTGCGAACAAGATTACAAGTGGTATGTAAGTTAGCAATTCGATGCCACCATCATGATTGACAAAATAGCACTCAAGAGATCAAAATAGTGCTTCTATTGGTGGGAGGTTGGGTAGCTCACCATTCTACCCGGAATTAACGTACGGTGACACACACTCTAAAAGCACAATTTAGACAGGTACAAAGAATTTAAGTTCGGTGCCTCACATTATGTAACATGGGTAGTCTCCACTATAGGGGACCACTACTCTAATACCAAATTCACTATGCACCTTATTTGCCACTGGCATGGTTAAATCAAACTTTAACTCTCATACAATTAAGAAACCCGATCATGTTCTCTGTCATCTCTAAGTTCAGTCACTCTTATGAGATTCTCGATGTAATCTTAGCGACATGCATACTATGTGACTCTAAACTAACCACAAGTTGGAGTTTTTTATTCACTAATTTACACAAAAGTTGAAAATTTTGAAAAATTTACAATGCAAATGCTTAACCACTCCCCCACACTTAGACTTTACATTGTCCTCAATGTAAATTGAATCGTCCAAAGAAAGTCAAGGTGGGAAATTCTAACATGATAATATGACAAAAAATCAGAAAAAATAAAAACAAGACAAGAAAAAGATAAAAACAAGACAAGAAATACTCATCGTATGGGTTGCCTCCCATGCAGCGCTTGGTTTAAAGTCGTCAGCCCGACTATATCCTTGCAAGATTCATTCCCATATACCAACAATCTGAAAAGTTGGGGATCCTTCCATAGAACCTATTTTGGAAACACTAGCTTCACACAAATATTAGTAATATAAAACAGAAATGAAGTTATCAACCGATAAAAGTTTCCCCCACACTTATTATTGTCCACACTTGGAAGTGTATAAAGAATATAGAACTCGGGTACTTCCACGGTTTCTTGTTCCAAAACCTGCATAATATGATAATCAAGTATCTCTAATGGCGGAAAACGAGAAACAAAGTCATTCAACAATACTCTCGAAGCACATATATTCAAACTAATAAGAGGTAAAGGAGAAGAAACAATAGTCAAAGGGTTAGACATACCTTGCACAATCTCTTGTATCACGAAATCCTCTTCATCATTGAAAAACTCAAGTGAATTATTCACCTCTTGTATATCATGGTCCTCTATCAAACCTTGCAACCATTCTTCGTCCGTTTCTGCCTTAACCAAAGTCTCGACATAAACATCATCATTACAATCATATGCAAGCTCAATTCGGTCTTTCACAATATTGGTCATATCGGTTTCATTCTCAACACACTCCTCTTTGTTGCATGGCACATACTCTTTTGCGAATCAAAATTTTATTATAAGAAACTTTTTTAGAACACTCGACAATGCATCATCCTCAAGCTCCACCCTTTGAATATGCTCTTGATCATTATTAAGATCAATGCTTGAGTAATCTACACAAGTGTCGACATATTCCTCTTCGTTTTCACCTTGATCGCAAAAAAGAATCCATTGTACACTCCTCGGGGATATCACCATAAATTGGTTCAGGCGATGTATTTTCATAATAATCATCACTATCATAGTCAACATAAGATTGGTCCTCGCTGAATTTAGTGTTGCTAATCTCGAACTCATCCTTTTGAATAGGGGAATGATCATTATTACGATCAAAAGTTGAGTTAACTACACAATTATCAACGAAAGTCCCTAAAGGTTCGCCTTTTTCAACATAATTATTCATTTCCTCTATGTATTCATCAATGCCCTTTCTTACGTCAGAAACACCTCTTTGAAGCTCTTGGAGTGATCCATCCAAATTCTGAATATAGTGTTCCATTTGTTTGTAAAGCTCATTCGACAAGGCAAAAGTAGAATTACTTACTTCAGTATTGCTAGGCCAATTATCTTCCCTTTGAATGGGTGAATTATCATAACTACGATAAAAATTGGGCCAAACATACTATGAGCACATTCGGTCGATGAAACTGGTTCCATGCTTGGTTGTCTACAAAATAACTCCATGCTGTCCATAAATTGTTGCATTTCATCTACCAAACTAGAGGAAATAGTAATAGGAGCACAAGTATCATCCCCTCTTTGTGGTTGCCCACTTACATACCCACCATAAAAAGGTTGATATGTATGAGAATAACTAAAAGGGTACGTGGAATTTTGATCATAACCAAAGGATTGGTTTTGATTGTACTCCCCGTAAGGGTGATAGTTGTCATATTGTTGAGGTTGAAAGCCGTATTGATTGCTCCAATATGCTCCGTCCATAGAAATTAGTACCGAAACGAGATTCTCAAAACTCCTGTTAAGAACCAAAGAATAAGAAAAGTAAAACAAAATTAAAAACAAAAATAAGAAACCAAAAACAAGTGACAACCACTGCCTCCCCGGCAGCAACGCCAAAATTAGATCGGTTGTCAGCCGAGCAAAAATAATTTACACTTTCTTACTACTCAAAATATATAATGAAGCAAGGGCAAGAAAGAATCATTCCCACAGAGAGGTCTTGAGTTGTCAATATGTTTTGGTTTCCTAAAGATAACACGGGGGTTTTCTGATTTTTATAAAATTAAAAACTAAAATAAAAGCAAAGCACGCAAATCAAGGTTGTGAAATATTGTATAAAGGTTTCATCTTCAAATGTAAACAAGTTTTGAATGTATGATTAGAATTCGTATTTAATCTCGCTGTCATCAAGAGCCCTAGAATATCTTATTGCAAGAATACTCCATAAATTTCCTAAGTCATCAACACACACATTAGAGCTGAGTATGTGAATTCTACCTAAAGAATAACCTAACGCCTTGCGCTAATAAAAGTTCAATTCCTAGGAGCAATAAGTTTCAGAAATAGGCTAATCAATGCAATTGTAATACATTGCGCACACAATTCGAACAAAGGTCAATTTCTATATATGACTACAAGGATGTATCACTACAAACCATAATCATATCATGCTACTCGTATTCAAGGTTATCGCTCGATGATGAACCCTAAATTAGCTATAGATATGGATGTGAGTTCAATCAATTCTAGACTTAACTAAACAAACATTCAATCATATTGCAATACATCAATCATGCAATTATTATAACCCGTAGGAATCAAACAATAATATTGAGAGAAAACTAATTCATAAAAGTCATAACTTGTTTTCAAAATCCAACTACATCTTTAACCAATAAAAATAAATCAACTACTTGGGTTTTTGGAAATAATCATAAAGAGTTTAGAAGAATCTATCATGTGAAACCCTAGAAAGCAATTAGAAGCCTCCCTCATGGAGATATTAGGTTTAGAGAAAAAGTTTTCTATTTATATGCTTCTCCCATTCCAAAAGGATACTCTTTCCTTAGTTAGGTCAAGTCTTCTCAAAACCCATCTCCAATTAGTCCACCAAGCCCATGTGTGGAAAATACCCGTGTGAAAACTCTGCCCAAAAATATGTCGCCGGAAAATTGGTATCGCCGGTCGGAAGTTGGCCGGGAAAGTATCTCAGGTGACCGGCAAAGTCAAGACTTTCCCGGTCACCGGTCAAACTGGTCAAATCGGTCAGGTCAACCGAGTCTCGGGTCAAGCACCGAGTCAGCTGACTCAACTCAGTGATGTCATCAGGTGAGTCAGGATCATGAGTCAGCTATTCATGTGAGCTAACTGGGATGACTTGTCTGAGCTGCCATGGCATAAGCCATTTTTGCACAGGCCAAAGCTGTGCTGCGCAATGATTGCGCTTCACTGTTTCTCATCCAGCCACAATGGCTATGCATTTACTCCCATATCACAACTGCAACACACACTCCCTGCATTAATGCCTTCAGTTCCATCCCCAGCTTTGCATTACACTGAGACTCAACACCATAAACCCATAAAAATCATTACTTCACCTGCAATCTTCCATCACAGTCGCACAACTTACCATTTACTTAGCTCCATCATTCCCTTTACTTCATTGCAATTTTTCTCAGCTGCTCAGCACCAGTTCCCGTTCATTTTGAGCCAATCTCCATCTCAGTTCATTCCCTGCACATTTCATTCATATACACAGTCCTAATCATTCATCAAGTGCAATTCAGGCATTCTCAGCTCACTGCCACAAACTCATCTGCACTTCCCTGCACAGTTCTAGATCCCATACATTACCAGCAACAGAACAATCCCATTCCATCCAGCACCACCAAACACAATCTCCGAACCACTAGCACCTGCAATCTAACTGCTGCAACACAGCTTACCAGCACCAACTCAATCTCCACCCCCTGGGGTTTTGAACTCTTTGCATCCGACAACGATCATCGGCTCAACCTCATACCTTGTCAGCTCCAAGCCAACGGCACCAGAAAACATCAACCACAATTGCTTCACTACCATTCTCACATTCCCTGTACTGCAACAGAGCCATTCTCTTGCAATTGCCTGTCATCCATTTGACTCTGTAAATTCTTGCCAGCCACTATAACTCCACATACACAGCACCAACACCGCAATGTGTAATCTTGATCCTCTCAAGATCATCCTGCAAGCTAACAGAACACGGCCAAGCCGCCCGAGCCTATCACGAAGATCGGTTCACTTCCAGCTTCTTTATCACCGTCACAATCAACAGTTCCAACTTCCACTGCGCTTAACTCCAATCCCGCATAACTCCGCAATGCCTCAACTATTCCATTCACCTTGCCTGCAAGTGTACAATTCCACCGTAAAACCTCCACCGGACCTCGCGATATCGCCCGCAATTCACTCCACCAAACCTCAACGAGAATCACATCCACCTCAACCTGCAGTTTGAACCCATCCTAGCCAATTGCACCACCAAGCACAGCATCCTCAAGCCACCTAATTCATTCTTTGTTACATCAAAGATCATTACTCGCTGCCACGCCCTTTGCAAACCACTGTGTTCGAGGCCAATAACTCTGTAAACCTTAACTTCAGTGCACAACCTCTCTGTCACATCCATCAAGTTCCCAGCTTCCCTGCAATGTCCATCCGCTTCAGCTTTACCTTGGCTCAGTTCTTGTACTACCAGAAAGTGTAGCACCAACACCATCGAGTGCAAATCTTCACCAGAAACCCCTAATTTTCTAAGCATCTTCTTATCCATCGTCCTGAAATCCATGGCAACACAGATTCAACCCTCAACTAATCATTGGAGCATCTCAGCACACACACGGTCCATCAGGTCGAACAACATCTCCCTGAGTTCACCATAGAACGAACAACAACAGTGACCTAATCTTCTTCATTTCATTCTTAGAATCGAAATCACACAAAACCCAACTTTCATCCTTCACATTAATGACCCATAATCACCATTAGATCCGATTCTTGTTTCTAATTCGAACTCAAGAACCGACCCGACTCGATTTCGATAACCCTAATTCAATCTTCAATTGTTTAACAAGGCAAGATCAATCTCCTTTATTTGATCCAACATCGTAGCCTTAATTTCCATCGTTCAAACACAAACCCCATCTCATTCTCGTCTCCCTTCCTCTTGACCCTCTCTGAATCTCAGACGAAATCTGATTGAGATTTGATGGTTTCTCTGAATAAGGTCGGTGTAGGAATTGAACCGATATATGCACCATGGATTTGGATAGGGCCACATGAGAATGACAACATTTTCCATTTAACTCAGTTCTGCCTGCGAGACCGACACTTCAACTCGCTTAACAAATTCGAAACTCGATCCGCTTCAAATGCTCGCAGCCTTCTTCGTACAACGCCTAATGATCTCATTCTTTCGCCACCGGCTTCGTCTTTTCGTTGTCTTCAAGGTAATGAGAAGAAATCCTGTATTTGAGCTAGTTCCACTTCTTTTTGCTCCAATGACTCCAAAACACCTATAACACTCAAAAGTAAACATAAGATATGCAATTCCCAAGGATAATAGCAAAGAAAGCATAAATACTAGATATAAAATTAGGTGTTTACAACACCTATCAAATTCCCCCACACTTAGACTTTGCTAGTCCTCGAGCAAATCAAACAAAATAAATTCTAAAATATACATACAACTCAAGTGTCGTCGAGGCTACGGTCACTTTTAGAATAAATAACAAGCCTTTAAACCCCTAGGTGTCCCTAGTGGACGAGTTATAGTCTCGTGAGGGTTTACTAGAGATATACCCACAAAACCTACTTTTCCAACTTACTAGTCCTCCGAAATGATAGCATCCAACGCGCTAAGAAGACATAAAGATTCTCGCACACTAGTCATAAGAAGTTAGACACATAAATGAACACAATCTCATCCTTAAAAGTTGAGAGAGAAATAACCATCCCTTATCGAAAGAAATTCGGGTTCGGAGTGATCAAAAGTCTCGACTCTGCCTCACAAGAAAGGGTTTTATGAAGTTTCTCTCAATAATAAATAGCTTTTTTATGGGTCACAAATGTGTCCTGGTAGGAATGAAGAGAGAATCCTGCGACACGTTAAATGGTAGGAAGGCAAAACCCTCCGAATTGTTCTGAAAACCCACATCTTTATAATTTTAAAAACCCATTTTTCTGACGATCTCTAAAAAGGAAATCAACCATTTAACGAAGGTGGGGATATGCTTACTTACCTCGTTATCCGTTCGATATGCAAATTAGCACCACTCTCACAAAGATCCATAAAAACGTCTCCTGTCTTCAATCGGTGTCTTCATCTTCGTCTTCGGTCTTCAATCGGTGTCTTCATCTTCGTCTCCGGTCTTCAACTCTTGATGATAACTCGAACTTCGAGAATCTTGACAATGTGATTCTTTCCTCTAATTCCTTGTTGCTTGAAACTTCATTATGAATATTCCTTCTTTCCATTGGCTTTTTTTGAAAGAACAAAACTAAAAACAAACTATACAAACCCAAAATATGATACAATGATTTTTTTTTTTATTTTCTTTTTTTTGAGACAAGAGAAAGTAAAATACAAATAAAATAAAAATGTAAGTACAAAGGCCATGGTGTAAGTATTATACCGTATGATTCTTCACAACTTGTATGTCTCGATATCATAAACTTCTTGAACTCTCATCTCGATAATCTTTGCTCTTGTACAAAAGTATTCAACTTGTAAAAATTCTGCTCCTTTTCTTGTTGCTTTACTTGAATCAAATCGCTTCTCATTTCGTACTCTTGCTTGTAAACCTTGAACGTCTTCAACTTTCCTTCGAATTTGTGATGCTCCTCTTGTTGATGATGATGGTGTTTCTATGGACCTCGTTGGTGTGTAGAGATAAAGTGGATGGTGCTAACTGCGAACAAGATTACAAGTGGTATGTAAGTTAGCAATTCGATGCCACCATCATGATTGACAAAATAGCACTCAAGATATCAAAATAGTGCTTCTATTGGTGGGAGGTTGGGTAGCTCTCCATTCTACCCGGAATTAACGTACGGTGACACACACTCTAAAAGCACAATTTAGACAGTACAAAGAATTTAAGTTCTATGCCTCACATTATGTAACATGGGTAGTCTCCACTATAGGGGACCACTACTCTAATACCAAATTCACTCTGCACCTTATTTGCCACTGGCATGGTTAAATCAAACTTTAACTCTCATACAATTAAGAAACCCGATCATGTTCTCTCATCATCTCTAAGTTCAGTCACTCTTATGAGATTCTCGATGTAATCTTAGCGACATGCATACTATGTGACTCTAAACTAGCCACAAGTTGGAGTTTTTTTATTCACTAATTTACACAAAAGTTGAAAAATTTGAAAAATTTACAATGCAAATGCTTAACCACTCCCCCACACTTAAACTTTACATTGTCCTCAATGTAAATTGAATCGTCCAAAGAAAGTCAAGGTGGGAAATTCTAACATGATAATATGACAAAAAATCAGAAAAAATAAAAACAAGACAAGAAAAAGATAAAAACAAGACAAGAAATACTCATCGTATGGGTTGCCTCCCATGCAGCGCTTGGTTTAAAGTCGTCAGCCCGACTATATCCTTGCAAGATTCATTCCCATATACCAACAATCTGAAAAGTTGGGGATCCTTCCATAGAACCTGTTTTGGAAACACTAGCTTCACACAAATATTAGTAATATAAAACAGAAATGAAGTTATCAACCGATAAAAGTTTCCCCCACACTTATTCTTGTCCACAATTGGAAGTGTATAAAGAATATAGAACTCGGTACTTCCACGGTTTCTTGTTCCAAAACCTGCATAGTATGATAATCAAGTATCTCTAATGGCGGAAAACGAAATAAAGTCATTCAACAATACTCTACAGAAGCACATATATTCAAACCAATAAGAGGTAAAGGAGAAGAAACAATAGTCAAAGGGTTAGACAAACCTTGCACAATCTCTTGTATCACGAAATCCTCTTCATCATTGAAAAACTCAAGTGAATTATTCACCTCTTGTATATCATGGTCCTCTATCAAACCTTGCAACCATTCTTCGTCCGTTTCTGCCTTAACCAAAGTCTCGACATAAACATCATCATTACAATCATATGCAAGCTCAATTCGGTCTTCCGCAATATTGGTCATATCGGTTTCATTCTCAACACACTCCTCTTTGTTGCATGGCACATACTCTTTTGCGAATCCAAATTTTATTATAAGAAACTTTTTTAGAACACTCGACAATGCATCATCCTCAAGCTCCACCCTTTGAATATGCTCTTGATTATTATTAAGATCAATGCTTGAGTAATCTACACAAGTGTCGACATATTCCTCTTCGTTTTCACCTTGATCGCAAAAAAGAATCCATTGTACACTCCTCGGGGATGTCACCATAAATTGTTTCAGGCGATGTATTTTCATAATAATCATCACTATCATAGTCAACATAAGATTGGTCCTCGCTGAATTTGGTGTTGCTAATCTCGAACTCATCCTTTTGAATAGGGGAATGATCATTATTACGATCAAAAGTTGAGTTAACTACACAATTATCAACGAAAGTCCCTGAAGGTTCGCCTTTTTCAACATAATTATTCATTTCCTCTATGTATTCATCAATGCCCTTTCTTACGTCGAAACACCTCTTTGAAGCTCTTGAGTGATCCATCCAAATTTAATATAGTGTTCCATTTGTTTGTAAAGCTCATTCGACAAGGCAAAAGTAGAATTACTTACTTCGCATTATTAAGCTAGCCAATTATCTTCCCTTTGAATGGGTGAATTATCATAACTACGATAAAATTGGGCCAAACATACTATGAGCACATTCGGTCGATGAAACTGGTTCCATGCTTGGTTGTCTACAAAATGACTCCATGCTGTCCATAAATTGTTGCATTTCATCTACCAAACTAGAGAAAATAGTAATAGGAGCACAAGTATCATCCCCTCTTTGTGGTTGCCCACTTACATACCCACCATAAAAAGGTTGATATGTATGAGAATAACTAAAAGGGTACGTGGAATTTTGATCATAACCAAAGGATTGGTTTTGATTGTACTCCCCGTAAGGGTGATAGTTGTCATATTGTTGAGGTTGAAAGCCGTATTGATTGCTCCAATATGCTCCGTCCATAGAAATTAGTACCTGAAACGAGATTCTCAAAACTCGGTTAAGAACCAAAGAATAAGAAAAAGTAAAACAAAATTAAAAACAAAAATAAGAAACCAAAAACAAGTGACAACCGCTGCCTCCCCGGCAGCAACGCCAAAATTAGATCGGTTGTCAGCCGAGCAAAAATAATTTACACTTTCTTACTACTCAAAATATATAATGAAGCAAGGGCAAGAAAGGATCATTCCCACAGAGAGGTCTTGAGTTGTCAATATGTTTTGGTTTCCTAAAGATAACACGGGGGTTTTCTGATTTTTATAAAATTAAAAACTAAAATAAAAGCAAAGCACGCAAATCAAGGTTGTGAAATATTGGATAAAGGTTTCATCTTCAAATGTAAACAAGTTTTGAATGTATGATTAGAATTTGTATTTAATCTCGCTATCATCAAGAGCCCTAGAAGCATCAAGAGCCCTTGCGCTAATAAAAGTTCAATTCCTAGGAGCATTAAGTTTCAGAAATAGTCTAATCAATGCAATTGTAATACATTGCGCACACAATTCGAACAAAGGTCAATTTCTATATATGACTACAAGGATGTATCACTACAAACCATAATCATATCATGCTACTCGTATTCAAGGTTATCGCTCGATGATGAACCCTAAATTAGCTATAGATATGGATGTGAGTTCAATCAATTCTAGACTTAACTAAACAAACATTCAATCATGCAATTATTATAACCCGTAGGAATCAAACAATAATATTGAGAGAAAACTAATTCATAAAAATCATAACTTGTTTTCAAAATCCAACTACATCTTTAACCAATAAAAATAAATCAACTACTTGGGTTTTTGGAAATCATCATAAAGAGTTTAGAAGAATCTATCATGTGAAACCCTAGAAAGCAAGTAGAAGCCTCCCTCATGGAGATATTAGGTTTAGAGAAAAAGTTTTCTATTTATATGCTTCTCCCATTCCAAAAGGATACTCTTTCCTTAGTTAGGTCAAGTCTTCTCAAAACCCATCTCCAATTAGTCCACCAAGCCCATGTGTGGAAAATACCCGTGTGAAAACTCGCCCAAAAATATGTCGCCGGAAAATTGGTATCGCCATTTCGGAAGTTGACCGGAGTGTATCTCAGTGACCGGCAAAGTCAACCTTGGCCACCTACAACCGGTCAAATCTTGGTCAGTCAACCGAGTCAACTCGGGTCAAGCACCGAGTCAGCTGACTCAACTCAGTGATGTCATCAGGTGAGTCAGGATCATGAGTCAGCTATTCATGTGAGCTAACTGGGCTGACTTGTCTGAGCTGCCATGGCATAAGCCATTTTTGCACATGCCAAAGCTGTGCTGCGCAATGATTGCGCTTCACTGTTTCTCATCCAGCCACAATGGCTATGCATTTACTCCCATATCACAACTGCAACACACACTCCCTGCATTAATGCCTTCCGGGCCCATCCCCAAACTTTGCATTACACCGAGACTCAACACCATAAACCCATAAAAATCATTACTTCACCGCAATCTTCCATCACAATTCCGCAAACTTACCATCTACTTAGCTCCATCATTCCCTTTACTTCATTGCAATTGTTCTCACAATTCAAAGACCAGCCCTGTTCATTTTGAGCCATTCTCCATCTCAGTTCATTCCCCGCACATTTCATTCATATACACAAATCCTAATCATTCATCTAGTGCAATTCGTGCATTCTCACCATTGCCACAAACTCATCTCGCACTTCCCCGCACGATTCTAGATCCCATACATTACCAAGCATGTGTAACAATCCCATTCCATCCAAAGACCACCAAACACAATCTCCGAACCACTAGCACCCGCAATCTAACTACGATCGACTTACCTTACCAAAGACCAACTCAATCTCCACCCCCTGGGGTTTTGAACTCTTTGCATCCGACAACGATCATCACCAACCTCATACCTTGTCAGCTCCAAGCCAACGGCACCAGAAAACATCAACCACAATTGCTTCACTACCATTCTCACATTCCCTGTACTGCAACAGAGCCATTCTCTTGCAATTGCCTGTCATCCATTTGACTCTGTCAATTCTTGCCAGCCACTATAACTCCACATACACAAAGACTAACACCCGCAAATGTACTGTAATCTTCAATCCTCTCAAGATCATCCCGCAAACTGTAACACAGCCAAGCCGCCACCTCTCCTCGGGGTTCAGTTCACTTCAGCCTTCTTTATCACCGTCACAATCAATGGCTCCAACTTCCAGCTGCGCTAACTCCAATCCTGCACAACCTGCAATGCCTCAACTATTCCATTCACCCTTGCCTCGCAAGTGTACAATTCCACCAGAAAAACCTCCACCGCACCCGCGATATCGCCCGCACCACTCCACCCGAACCTCAACAATCACATCCACCTCAACCTCGCACCGAACCCATCCTAGCCAATTGCACCACCAAGCACAGCATACTCAAGCCACCTAATTCATTCTTTGTTACATCAAGACATCATTACGGCCACATCGCGCGTAAACCACCAGGTTCAAAGCAATAACTCGCAAACCTTAACTTCAAGTGCACAACCTCTCTCCACACAACCATCAAGTTCCCAACTTTCCCCGCAATGTCCATCCGCTTCAGCTTCACCTTGCTCGGTTCCGAACTACCGAAAAGTGCAAGACCAACACCATCGAGTGCAAATCTTCACCGAAAACCCTAATTTTCTCAAGATCTTCTTATCCATCGTCCTGAAATCCATGGAAACACAGATTCAACCCTCAACTAATCATTGGAGCATCTTAGCACACACACGGTCCATCAGGTCCAACAACATCTCCCTGAGTTCACCATAGAACGAACATCAACAGTGACCTAATCTTCTTCATTTCATTCTTAGAATCGAAATCACACAAAACCCAACATTCATCCTTCGTTAATGACCCATAATCACCATTAGATCCGATTCTTGTTTCTAATTCGAACTCAAGAACGACCCGACTCGATTTCGTATAACCCTAATTCAATCTTCACCCGTTTAACTAGTGCAAAGATCAATCTCCTTATTTGATCCAACATCGAGCCTTAATTTCCATCGTTCAAACACAAACCCCATCTCTTTCTCGTCTCCCTTCCTATTTACTCTCTCTCAATCTCGGACGAAATGAGATTGAGATTTGATGGTTTCTTCGAATAAGGTAGGTGTAGGAATTGGAAACCGATATGGCACCATGGATTTGGATAGGGGCCACATGAGAATGAAAACATTTTCCATTTAACTCGGTTCTGTCAGAAGACCGACACTTCAACTCCGCCAACAGATTCAAACTCGATCCGCTTCAAATGCTCGCAGCTTTTTCGTATAATGTCTTAATGATCTCATTCTTTCGCCACTGGCTTCGTCTTTTCGTTGTCTTCAAGATAATGAGAAGAAATCCTGGATTTGACCCAGTTCCACTTATTTTTGCTCCAATGACTCAAAAACACCTATAACACTCAAAAGTAAACATAAGATATGCAATTCCTGTGGATAATAGCAAAGAAAGCATAAATACTAGATATAAAATTAGGCGTTTACAACACCTATCACTTAATACAGTGTGGTGTTCAAATCTGGACTAGGTCCCGGGGTTTTTCTGCATTTGCGGATTTCCTCGTTAACAAAATTCTGGTGGCTGTGTTCTTTCTTTTCCGCATTATATTTTGTTATATAATTGGAATACCATAGGTTGTGCGTTGAATCGATCAATTGGTAAATCCAACCTTTGGTTGTTGATTGAAATTGATTGATCCTTGAACATTGGTCTTTGGTACCGTTCAAGTTACTTCTCTTATATTCAATCGGGCTCGCAAATTCCTATTTGCTGATTGCAGATTGAATTGAGAAAGAGAGATACCAAAACTTTTTGATATACTTTTCTCTAGATTGAGTCTGTCTGTCTAGTTGATTCTCTTGAAAGTATATTGGAGTTTGTCTATTCAGATTGCAAAACGAAATATTGGGTGTGGTTGTTGTACCCCCGCTTTTTCAGTTTGCTAAAAATGCAAACTTAGGTATTTATAGACCAAGGATGTTTGGACACCAAGGAATTTTCAAAACCGAAAGTATACTCAAGATATGCAATAAATGCCCATTCGGTTTTCATAATTCCAGTAAATGCTTTGTCCAATATTTCCCGAAATCTCTCAATAGAAAATCTCCAATTAGTAAATGCACATTACTAATTTTTATTCTCTAGAGATATGCATTTAATTACTGGTAATTAAAGCATATAAAACTAACAACCTTAATTAAAAGATTCTTAATTTATTTTGGAACAGGATCTCCTTGAGTAATTAAGGAATATCTTTGAACAATAAAAGATAAGAGTTATTGTTCGTGTTCAAAGTATGTTGACATATTTTATTTGTAAATCATCTTTCATATTTACAATCTTGGAATCAATTATACCACACTTCCAAACAAATTTAGAATTGGTTCATCTGTATTCCAAGACAATTATGTGATTGATCAAGTATCAAATCACATTCATGGGTTCAATCGGTTCTACCAATCACTAGGATTGGTTATACCTTAATATGGAACACTTGTGATCGGTCACACAAGTTACTAGGACCGGTTACATTAGTTACCAGGATCGGTTACATCAATTACCAGGACCTGTTACCAAATACACATGGTATTGCTTGTGATTGGTCACACCAGTCACTAGGATCGGTTACACCAATTACCAGGATCGGTTACACCAATTACTAGGACCGGTTACACCAATTACAAGGATCGATTACACCACTCTATTGTGATCGGTCACACCAATTACAAAAGTCAATCATACCATCTCGGGTGATTACTTAGGATCGGTTACACTAATTAATCAAAACTAGTCATACCAAATCATAAGCCAGGCATTGTGATTAGTTATACCAAGATACATAACAAGTTATGATCGGTTCTACCATCTCACACATATTAGTAATCCAAAGATATGCAATAAATAACAATACCAATAAGCCTAGCGATTTTCCCTTTATATTCATAAAACAAGTTCATGAATGTACTTCCTTTGAACAAATGTAAAACATTGTTTCCTAGGATGAAATCTTCAACTTTACCCATTCTCATAATCATAACAACATTCATAAGATTATGTCGATGTCATATCTACGAAGTTCAAAAGATAAGTGTTATACTTCGTAGTCTAATTCCTTAATACTATGATCATATGATCATGTCTCACTACTAGAGTTAAATATTCATTCACAGTTCATGATTATGTTTTCAATATAGCACGACTTGAAAGATACATTAGGAATGAAACAGTTCAAGTCAATATTACTAACTTCAAGAGGAAAGATAATGTCGTCGTTGTAGCTCGTTACTTCTTCGCGTTCTTCAGGTCTTCGAGTAATACTTGTATGTCTCACATTCCTAGACTTTCTAGTCTAACATATACGAAGTTGTCTCTAGTACATAATCAAGCGACTCTTAGATGAGTTTTGATTCACTAAAATATGACAACCAAACTTGACATACCAACGCTTGGTGGGTTCAACCGAGCTATTCTCTAACATCATAACAATCAGGTTAACGAATTCTTATCTGTTTGATTTACTGATTTTGTTGAGAAAGAGATAAAGCTCTTTGATATCTTTCTTTATTGAGTTTAATTAATTTGATACTCTCGGAATTATATTGGAGTGTAGTCCATACAGATTGCCGAACGAAATAGTTGGGTGTGGTTGTTGTACCCTCGCGTTTTCAATAAGGTACATGTACATATACAAAAAATAAGAAACGAGTCCTGTATAGGTACAAGTATCAGTCACAAGGCTATTCCCGACCTAACCGTACCGATGTACCGATGATTCATAACTGTCTATCTTGATCCTAGGTAATTAAATATAACTGTATATCTTTAGGACTTAGGTTATCAACTCTCTATCTCTATCGTATTCTTTAATCTTCTTCAATTCTTCCGACTCTCAGTCTACTCCACATAGAAAACAGAACACCACCAATCCACCACCACCATCTTCTCAGCCACCACCATCTCATATTCATCTAATCTTTTACTCCAAGTCTTCTTCTAATCTTCTAATTTTTTAATCTCGAGGTGAATGATTTCAATTATATGTTTAATTGTTGTAATCATCGAGATTACGTGATGCTAACTCAAACAAGTAATTTTAGGTAGGAAATTAGTTTGCTTTGTTGGATTTCACTAAGGGTTTTGTGAAATTGTATGTTTATGATGACTATTTTGTAATAATATTTGGACATCTTCATATCCAAGAACAATTTAAGTTCTGATTTGTAGACTGTTTTTACTCTGATTGATTGTCTTTTAAAACATAATTTGAGTTTGGATTCTCCTAGTTTAGTCACTTAGTCACTTGGATTGAGTGTCAGTATTGTTTATCGGAGAAGAATTTCTGTAATTCGTAGATTTATTTCCCTAAAACCAGGATTTCGTTTTAGTAAAATGAGTCTAGTGGTTCAATTGATTGACGATATTCATAAATTAGGTATTGATTCCTAATCACAGTGTTTTGTGTGAAAAATTTTAGGTTCTTTTTAAGGTAAATTATCTAGGTAGAGAACCGGGACCGTCCGGAGCCGAATCGAATAATATAAGTACATGTAAAGAACTGAACATTAAAGGCACATGTACAGGTCATAGGTGGAGTGCCGACCATAGGGAGGTATATCCACTCAGATCGTCTAATAATCGAACTGAACCGTACCATATGCAACCCTAGTTTCAAGTTTCTAGCAGCATGTTTGTTTTTTCCTGACTCATCTGTGTCGTCTGAATCTGAGTTGTCTGGATATGACTGATATCACCTGACTCTTCTAGATCTGACTCAATATGTTTGTTTTTTTGATTCAGATTTGACTCATCTGACTCAAAAATATGTGAGTCAGTGCCTTGGTCCCATGAATCAGGAGTATTTTATTCCCTAATTCAAATGGATCCGAATAAGGGATTAAGTCTGAGTCGGATCTGACTCAAAATAAAAAACAAACTGTCTGACATCTGGATTGCACCGAATCAGAGACCGAGTCAGATTCAAATATCGAGTCAACAAAAAATAAACACACTCCGACTTTATAAAAGCAAACAACCCAACATTCGGCGGACCCGATCCAAACAAAAGATGTAAAGTTACCTCATTGAGCAGCTACCTCTCAACTCCAACGAGCCCCCAAATAACACTATATCCGTTTAAGACCTTAAAAAGTCGTATATTCAGTGAAATTCAAAGTGAAAAAGGGTTTAGATATCCTAGTTAGGGCAGGCAGAATCAAAAGGGTTTTGCTTTCAATCTTCAAAAATTCTTCAGAATATGAAGCTTAAACAGTTAGAATCTTATCTGGGTAATCTTGAACAGTTCTCAAATCCAAAGGTGGGTTTTCTTTTCCCCTCTAAATTCCTATCTCTTTCTGTCTAGATTTTCTTCTTCCCAATTTTTCTATCCAAAAATTAAATTAAACTTGATTTGATGTTTATTCAGATTGAACTGGAACAGTACCCGACAGGATCTCATATTGCATCTCGAATGTTATACACTGTAATATTCTCTTTAAAGATCTCACTTTTTTTTTTCTTCTTTTTTTAAAGTATCAATTTGTTATAGTTCTTAATAAGGGTTTACTTTTGTTTGTTGTTGTTATCTTCTTAGGCAGAGAATTCATTTGGGGATATAAGTGGGAAAGTAGTTGCAGATTTTGGTTGTGGATGTGGTACGTTAAGTATTGCAAGTGCTCTTTTGGGTGCTGAGTAAGTAATTTAGTTTTGCTCTCTACTCTTGTGGGTAATGGCAAAAAATTGGTGATTTTGATTAGAAACAGTGGGTGTTTTCTGTTTGTTCAGTTGTTTTTGTGTGTTTATTGATATGTGACTGTGTTTTGGTAATTTCTAACAGATATGTCGTTGGTATTGATGTTGATACCGAGTCCCTTGAGATTGCGACCGAGAATGCTGAGGATCTTGAGGTAATATCTCACTTTCGCTGCCTCATTGTATGTCGTGTATATTATTGATTAGAGTCTACTCATCTAGAGATTACGTTAAAAGATTTGTGGCTTTCCCATTGAATTCAGGAGCTTAATTGTCGGATTGTGCATGTGAAAGTTTATGATTTCATGAGTTATAAGAATAGACATTTTGATTGATGAATTGATGGTTTTGTTTCAAATTTTGTTGGCAGGTGGACATAAATTTTGTTCAGTGTGACATCAACAATCTGAATTTGAGAGGTACTTCTGTCTGTATACACTTGCTCAACTGCCTATTGCAGCTATTGAAGCATTCTTTCATTTTGCGATTTTTTTAATACTCGTAATGTTACTCTGAAAGCAATTTTTAGTTCACAGTGGATTAATCCTGTTTCTAAGTGTATGGTAATAATAGCTATCGTTAAATAGAAGGAACTGTGTGAATTTAACTGTTGCTGGTTGGTTGTTTCTTTTGGTATTAAAGTTGCCACCATCTCCTTGTATATCAGTTTCTGATTATGGTAATTGATAAGTATATTATTATTACAACAAAATGCTCTAATCTGTGACAACAAATGAGAACCTCTGCTTTAATTAACTTGTCTAGTAGTTATCAGTCTGTTTTTATCGTTCCATTTCTCTCCTAGTTTTCATTAAGTTGTTCATGAGATATGATCATTTATTCAGGTCCAATTGTCGACACTGTTGTAATGAATCCTCCATTTGGTACAAAGAAGAAGGGTGCAGACATGAATTTCCTCGCTGTGGCTATGAAGGTGATTTGAGGACTGTAATCAGTTTCCTGACTTTTATGTCCGAGCATCTTCAATTGTCTGTACCTTTTCTAATCCAATTTTGGTATCAGGTTGCATCACAAGCTGTCTATTCCTTGCATAAGACCACGACCAGAGATGTAAGTCATTTTCTTTACAAGTTGTGGTAATTACATAAGCTACGCTATGTGGCTTTTGCTATACTGCTTTTATCCTTGGTCCAGTTAATAATAAAGATACAATCACAGCATATAAAGAAGACAGCGTTAGGGTATTTAAATGCCAAAAGTGCCGAGGTCATATGTGAGGTATGGCCACAACTTATCTGAATTAGTTGCTTTGTCTTTTCTTGGGAATGTATACGGCCATGATGTCGTGATTGTATCTGAATTGGCGAAGCATGTTAAATACTATTCTTATGTGTTTGCATACTTCTGTTTTGTGGTTTAGCTACGATACGATGTTCCACAGCTTTACAAATTTCATAAGAAGAAAGAGGTTGATATTGCTGTAGACTTATGGAGATTTGTTCCTCAGAGGGATCAAGAAAGGTAATGAAATCATCATAATCTTCACTATTTTGATGAAAGAGATTTAGTAATGCAGTGTATCTTAGACAAAAGTACATGTTGAATTTGATACAAAGGTGACATAACTGTAATGTACAATGGTTCGGCTCGAGTAGCAATCGAAGGTACCAGTATCTGTTCTTAAACTCTATCATCACCAATGCAATTATCGAGCCAAAAATTATATTCGTAGTACACAACCAGTTCCTTTTCCAGCTTGGTTTTAATTTGGATGTCATAAACCAGTCGATAAATTGATTGTAATGGGCTTGGGGTCCAAATTTTTAGTTTTGAGTCTAGCTGCTAGATCAAGTTAAAGAGTTCAGTCTAGTGGATATGGTTTTCAGGTAGGCATTCGCTCGTTGAACATACTCCAATTCTATGCAAATGATCGAACAGACCTACCCACTGATTTGTAGTTAACTTGAATGGACTCAAGTGTTCTCCCGGGTTTTCCTTTAAATGTACAATGACTCAAAGTCCTTCGTATGGGCTGTCCTGCGATTGGCAATGAGATCTGCCATGAACAGGCTAATAGTCCACTGCAAAACACGTAGCCTCATTAGAACTGTGCATGAATTAATGAATTAAATTAACTATGGCACGATCTTATCGAAATCAAAATAATTTGAGCACAACCTTTACCTGCCACCTCACTGATACAAATTTCCCACGATCATATCTACCTTATTACCGTTGGTCCGGCCAGGAATCTTCCCACCTACACACACACGTAAAGAGGCTGCTTGTAACGGAGAGCAGAAAAAAAAAAAGAAACAAAAAAGCATAGCCTCGATTTTTTCTTTCAACTTCATCTCAATTCGCCAGTCCCATCATGTCGTGGTTCAGCGAGTTGTATTTGGATTTTGTAATGGGTGAACCTCGTTTATGGAGACTTACAAAAAAAATCTGGTATCCCATTTGCGCAAAGCGATTTCACTTTCGTAGGGACTGTAAGTAATGCTAATTACCTCTCTTTGGTCGACCACACTTTTGCATGGAGGAGTGATTTTGATGCTTTTGCAGCTTTTCATCTTTAGGAGTGACTTGGTAGTAAATTGCCAAGGTTTAGTGATCACTGTCACGTTTCGTCGAGATAGAAGTCAGTCACCGTCCTGACGTGAACCGTAGAACTTATTTCTGGTCACATGAGGTTCTGAACATGCCCATTGTATGGTCTACCTGATATAGATGGTCATTATATGGCTAATGGCTTAGCTCCACACCAGACCACATACCAGCCTACGGAAGTGAGTATTTCATTTACAAACTCTGTTTTAGGGCATACGAAAAACTTTCAGGGCATACAAAACAATAATCCCATCTTGGGTGACCTTATAAGGGGTACTCCATGGGTAGTTCAATTACTAATCTACCCTTACCCTTAATAATACAAAAACCTAATATCGTTTTCTAAAAAATCAAAATCAGTTTCCTAACATCTCTTCTTCCTCCTCTAGCTGAACTCTTCCCCTCCCGCGAAAAAAAAAATTCATCGCGTGACTAATCATCGATTCGTAAAAATTTGATCGTCGATTAAACTAAACTACATAATGTCTCGTACAAAGAAAAAAAAAGGGACTAGGCAAACCAAATCATCTTTTAATCCATCAATTGAAGAAGAAGAACCAATTGAAGATGAAGGTGTAGAAACTCAAAATCAACCACCAATCGAACTAGAAATCAACCAATCGCATCTCCAACTCCCGAAATGAGGATAAGAAAATAAGTTTTACAAACCCAATCTCTTATTTGTTTGTTTTTCATCGATTAAATGGGTTTATACCCAAAAAATTAGGGTTTTTGATTTATCTCTTTGGGTTGGGTTCTAAGAAATTGAGTTGCGTTTTTAGCCGAACTGTTCACCACAAAAGCTTCCTGTACGCGTATATGAACAGTTCGCCATGAAATTTCAAGAAATTTTAAGCCGAACCTAGATGCATATGGGGTTCGGCGTATTCGATAAAACTATTTTACGCCGAACATTCGATGTTTCTTTTTCATAAATCGTATAAGAGTTCAAACGAAAGTATTTTTGTAATATAAGCTTTAACATGTCATTGTGTTTAGGAATCAACCGATAGTTGTTGAGTTAAACTTTATATTTTCTTTTTTTCTCGGCTAGCCGAACCTATTGATTTGTTTTTTATCCAGATATTTCAAAGAGGTTCGACATGTACGATATTCACTAAATAAGCTGAACCATTAACATGTTTTCTTCGAAAACTCTCAGGAATATGTTCTGCTTGTTATGAAACTTCCAAATAAGCCGAACCATGAACTAGCAAATAGGCGCGAAGTTACAAAATAGAGGTTCGGCGACTAACTTAAAAAATTACAAATAGCCGAACTTGTTCTTCATTTGTATAGAAATAGGTGGGTTCGGCTGATAAATATAAGCCGAACATATTCCTGGTTCGCCGAACCGTGGTGTAAAAATTCAAACTTTTGATGATTTCAAGCTACAAAAGTGATATTAAACATAAGATAGAAGTGTACCTGTGTATTAAAAGCATTGGGTTCCTCATCTATGTATATTCTCAAACTCACCCTCTCCTTCTCAAAAAAAACCTAATTTTTTTTTCTTAAAATTTTTCATCTACACAAACTTTTATAACTAAATTATCTAAATCACTAATCAAGATTATTATTCACTAATCAAAATTATTAATCACTAATCAATATTATTAACACTAATACTGAAAGGGCAGATTTGCCATTACCAAAAATATTTGGTTAAGGGGCTTTTAATTTTACTATTTCCAACCCGTTTTTGTCTTTATTCAGTCCCCGAAAGCTTTACATATGGCCTAAAACAGGGTTCTTTCGTTATGAGGGACGTAAATATGGGTTTTTATTTGGTTGCTTGGCCTGAAAACTTTAGGCCTTAATGATGCATTACCACCTCCTCCTCTCCGATCACTTTATCTCTTGGACCTTTTTATCTGGCCCCGAATCATTCATGGTTCTTCACTCAAATCTTCAACAGAGAATTTTGTATACGACAACTCCATCAAATCAAACACCCGAGTAGTAATGCGATATTGACGACTTGTGTGGCTGCAAGGTAGAACTTGAACACCATATGACTTGGGCCCTGCTTAGTCTGCAAGTACGCAGTAAATCCAGTGATTTTGCCTTGCATGGAAACCTATTTTGAAGCATACTCAAATGTTTTGAGCTATACATTTGCCTAAGTTCGTCAGCCGAACCTAGGAAAAAACATAGGTTCGCCTCAAAATTTGAGTATGCCTCAAAACAGCCTTCCTTGCATGTTGACACCTACAATGTGGGCCCTGCTTGGCCTGTGAGAATTTTCTCAGTAGAATTAGCTGATTTTTTATGTGCTTATACAAATGACAATTTCAATCGAAGGATTTACCCTCTGAGGAATCACAAACACTTGTTAACTAGTGTAGTAAGTGAAGATAGTATGGTCCCTGTTCAACTATTCATTAGTTAATCCCCATCATCTCAATAATTAATATCTCCAACTTTGTCTCTTTACACCAAAGTCGGTATATTCTTTCTTTTCTGCAGTATACAAACAGAAGATTAGATCTTCTTGTACAAACTCACATGGTTGCAAATCCAGGGCATGATCATAGTTGCAGCATGCAAGCCTGTATAGCTTTTGACTCTCAGTCTCTCAGTCTCTCTCTCTCTCTCTCTCTCCATGAGATTCATCAACAACTGCACTTTGATCAAATAAACAAATGTACAAAGGCATGGGAAGATCCATAAACAATCATCAATTAACTGAGAAAGACAGAAACTTAAGAATATATTACATCATCAACATGTGTATTATTATGCACTCGTCTGGTTTATTAACTTCATCCCAAAAATTTAATTAAAAAAGAAGAAAAAAGAGAAGATATTATTCGGCATTCTAGATTACGTGCGCGGAAAAAGTACAAGGCTACGTGCACCAATAACCAATGACTACGTTTCAATCAAATGAATGCGCCGGCATGAGACTTGTTGAGCCTATAATCTTCCCATGTTATATTATTTCTCACAAAACTAGATTGCAGCCAGGGTATAAATTTCCTGTCCGGCAAGTGCAACCGCTCGTCAACTGGCTCACAAAACCTATATGTACAGACGTATTTTCACAAAAGTCCTCCTAAACTTGCCATTTAATTCTTTGTTTGCATTTATATAGTTGAGTTTTTTCTCGCCTTTTCTTACCTTCGATCTTGGCTCCGCCTAACCTTGACATGCAACAATCATGTTTATTCGATCAGAAAATATACTATACATTTTTAGTTGCCAATTTGGTTCTGGTCGTCCAATCTCCATATGTTGGGTGGGGTTATGCCAAAAGCTCATTCCCACTATATCTTTCATCTGAAAACTCATGCATTCAGATGTTAAAAAACTCGGCTATTGTTGGCCCTTGCCTGCAGTGGAGTACTGATATGTTTTTTTGTTAATTATGACGTGAAAAGAAAATATTTAAAAACAAGTTATAACTCCTGAATCCTTATAAAGCCGTGTTTTTAAATGATTAATTAAGTACGTAATCAACTAATAATTAAGTTAATTGATTCCTAGTGGCCAGGTTCAATGACTCTAATCAAACAGTATCATAGATGATCAGTCGTCTTACACCTGTTCTATATCTAAAATTAGTACGCTATCTTTGGCTAAAATAATTCTCTCTTTTTCAAGCGCACATACTTAACCTGACACCTGACTAATCCATGGAGCGGGATATGGAAGTCCAGCTAGCCGGCTGTTCGACCGTCTTCGGAGGGGTCTTCGGGAACGGGGAAGAACCAGAATATTGATATACTTGCCACGGCCTATGGGCAGAGTCAGGTATAGGTAAATACCGTATCTACTTGCCAACATAACTCCAGCGCTTTAGCACCTGCTACTCAGACAGCTCAAGGCATTTTCTCTTTCCTTTTTTCGCCTGAAAAACAAGGGTCATCTTGCGTCCTTGGTATCTACACGACATATATAAAAATGGCTCTCTCTTCAGTGTTCACCCGGATTTTGGTCCCCACATGCTCATTTATGTGTATTTTGCGCAATTTTTTTTTTCCTAAAATTGCCATTTTGCTTATTATTTGCCCCAGTACAACGATAATTATTTTTTCGGAAAATGAGTCATTTGTCTAAAAAAATTTAAAACATGGTTCAAATGGACGAGTAAAAATTATTATGGGTGAAATGGACAAAAAAAAATAGCAAGGATGAAATTGGATTCATCGAGGCTTAAACTTAAAAATAATGAGGATTTAAAACTGGATGCATCCGATGTAAATTAAAAATAAGAAAAAGAATTTGAAAATGGGTAGGATTTAAACCAAGTTACATCCTCGCTATTTTTATATATTTGTCCATTTAAACAAAAGATCAAAATCTAAATGTCTTTTTTTCACCTAAATTGTTGATTTTGGTCGTTTTAACCAATTTTGTGTTATTTTTTTGTCCCCTTCTACTTTAGGTCTTAATTCTTCTGCTAATAAGGAGTAAACTGCAAGTGAAATTAAGTATCCAATTTCTAGCTACCAACTCAATGCCGTGGTGGGTATGAATTTTATGTAATGTGGTCCTAGGTATAGGAATCAAGTTTTTGAGTCTCAACTTTGATTCGCAAGCTTGTATATGGATAGACTCACATGCAAACCAGCACTAAGTAAATAATTAACTAATTAATTAGGAATGGATGGAAACCTAATCTCCTTCAACGAAAGATTAGTGATGATGATGCATCTATAAATGTTTTGAACCTTTTGAAGCAGACAAACTTTTCTCTTGCTAAAATAAAAAATAGAACTTTTTTTTAACTTAATTAGATCTAATGACATATTAATCTCTATATTTTTATAATTAATTGATTAAGTTTGATTAGGACAAGTTAGTGAATATAGAAATGATCACAAGATACACACCAAATGATATTAGTAAGAAAATGGTGACAACTATGATTTATGATGACCAAATGGATTTGTCAATCAACAACTTAGCAAATCATATCTAACAAGTACATTATGATCATGAGGATGTTGGTTCTCTTATTATAGGTTGCAAAACGAAACTAAATGTTAAGGGGGCTGACCAAATCCATTGATGCAGCACCTACACTTCTAGTGCTAAGGCATTACTTGGGTATAAAAATTAAACTTCGGTTCGGTTTATTACTGTTCGTATTTGGTGAACTGATAAAAAGAAAATACTGTTCGGGAACCAAAAAAAATAATGCCCCCGTTATTTTGAAATTTGTTAAAGTATCCTCACGTTAGTTTTTCCATCTAGTGGTAGTTAAGAGTAATTTGCTTTATATTTTTCCTTATTTATCGCCATATTGATTTTCTATATCATTTTTCAAAGTTAAGTCGAGTCAGTTAGGGATCGTTACACTTCCAGGGTTTGTTACATCATTTCCCAAAAGGGTTCATCATTTCAAGTCTTTTGGGGTTTTTGGTTGGTGGAAAATCGACCTTTTACAACGTTTTTAAGGTTCGTCGATCCCGGTTCGGGATCGTGACAACGCTTTTAGGTTCGTCGAGCCCGGTTCAGGATCGTTACACCATTTTCAGGATTGTCGGATCATTGACCCTCCCCACCAAAGAGATGTAGTTCAGGGGTAAATAGGACTTTTTATTGGAAAGAAAACTGCCACCTAGCACTTAACTGGATGGAATTTGCCTTTTGAATAAAATGGGGTACTTTAACAAATTTTTAACAAGCAGAGGAACTATTTTAGTGTGAAGTGAAATGTAGGGGTACTTTATAAAAAATCCCAAAATTAAACTTTCAAGTTTTTACAGAGGGAGAAGAAATACACACAGCGATCAAAAGGATAAAACTCATAATGCATATTTTTAATGCGTTGCAATATAATGAGTGGGAGATTATTTTGCTGGAAGAATTTGAAAAAACAAATTCGACTAATTCAAGATTAGCTAGAAAAAGGGTAAGCAGTAGGGCTACAATTTTTAACATCCACGACTGTAATATACTAAGATCTAACATACGTTATTAACCAGTTTAAACAAATAATTTCGGTTCGTTCTTAGGAATAAAATGTATGGTATTGCATAATCAAAAAACATTGAATTAACTAGATGACCGCTACCACGGTGGGATGGCCGACCGAAAAAATTGACGTAAAATTAAATTTTGTGTTCACAATTTAGTTCTGCCGTAGGGTGAAAATATTATTTTTTCCTGAGACTACACGAAGGTATAATTTTTCCAAACACGTGGCGAAAGTATCATTTTTCCGTGAGGTAGGCCATGGTATATTTTTACCATGGTATCCCATTCAGTGGTGATTCAACACCATATGTTGTGCTTTTCATTTTAAAATTAGTTGTTTTTTATACCTTAGTCAATCATTTTATTTTTCTTGTAGTTTTTTTCAATTTTTTTTAAGATATGTCTAATTTTAAGCTATGCCTAATTTTTAAGGTGAAAAAAGATACAAAATTTGGAGAATAATAAAAAAATTGAAAAACAAAAATTTGATATCATTGTTTATGCTCATTATGTAGCTAATTTAAAGGGCTTTCCAAATATATAAAATTTATAAAAATACGACATTTGTAGTTTGAAATATACGAGGTTTTTAAATATATAAAAAATGCATTTACTATTGTGCCATTTCTTTTTGGTTTATTTACGAAAATGTCCCATACCTTATTCCCTTCCTCTTTGGTTTATTTACGAAAATGTCTAAAAAGGAAAAAAGTAAAATTTGATTTAGAGGGACATCTTAGTCTTTTCAGTGTCCGGACCAAAATTCAATCTTTTTTGTGTAATTGAAAAAAATGTCACGCTTCACATTGACATAAAGTCACCATATATAGAGTCCTCCCTCGCTTCGCTCGGTCGGCCTAATGATTCAATTGGATTTAGTCATTTTGAAATTATTAAGATTTTGTATAGCGAAATAGATACTAAAATAATTTAAAAATAGAAAGTGTAACTTAGTCATTTCATAACAACTGTGATATCCCTATCCCAATATCCTAGATGGGAAGATCCCGAAAATAAAGTAGAGGGTGAATAGCCAAAAGGGAGGCGGAAAATGCTTCGAACCTCCAGGATGCCTCCCGAAAACTCTTCTTTCATGATATGTTACTAATTCATCAGTTATATATGATATTCGTCTGGAATCCACCATTTCCAAAAGAAATTACTATTTCCAGAGCTATGATTTAGATCGTGTACATGCGTTGGAGAAGAGCTGTGGGGATTTCGGGGGCATGCCGCAGCTTCCATACCATGGCAACAAAAAATCTTGCTCCTGTTTCTCAAAAAATACATTTTTCATATTTCCCATAGTAGACTAAGGTTTCAGGACAAATAACTATAAGTGGGTTCAAACATGGTAAAGTGTATCTCGCATGTGGCCGTGGATTTTGTAGGTTCCAAGACACCCCATAATCCTCATAAAACAATAACGTAATAATAACCGATTGACTTTCTCAATTTCTTAGCCATATTTAGTTTTTGTGACTCCCAATTTTAGTGCTCCCGCTGCTCCCAACATTAGGTGGCAGTCCACATAAGCCATCTTTAAGAAAACAAAATACGAATGCATTCATGTTCTGTGTCGATTAAAACTTGATGTTTCTTCTTCTGTCTTTTTCTCTTTAATCAATCTGCAAACCTTAAAAAAGCATTTGCCCTAATTTGATATCACCATTTTTTGCTACCAAGATTTTGATTTTCATGATTTCAATTATACAACTTATCATATATCATCATTCTCAAATCGCGCGAGTATTCTTTTCCCTTTCTTAAGGGAAGTAAAGTCTAAACAATGAAATTGGAGATAGACAATTATGAACTGCTAAAAAAAAACATTAATGTTTGAGAAGCAAGTAAAAAATGGGACTGAATTCTCATCTATGATCTTACTCACCTCATAGTTTAACTTTACATATATATACCAGAGAATCTACAAAGTAACCTATACAAACCCTTTAAACGTCAAGAATCCGTAATTCATAACCACACAGGGGTGGTCAAAGATCTAATCAATAGTTACAAATTGAATAAAATAGTCGATTGTCAATCGAAAGATGGAATTTTGCTTGGATAAGCAACGTGAGTATATATATATGGAGTATCTAATGGAAATTGCAGAGGATGGATGTCCACTAGTGAGGAGTTAACTCAATGATGTTTCACATTAAAAGCTTCGAATGGATTTTTTTTGGAAATAAATATAATTATAATACTGGATTAAGAAATGATCTCTCAACTCCATATTATTTAGTCTGCAAGTTCAAACCTTATAGATAAAAACACTCGATATTAAATATGTGTTCTCCATAGATCAAAAACCTTTGATTTTGAAACACAATCAAAATCAACGAACTTGGAAATATGGTTTATTTGGTTAGTTAAGAAAAAGTCCACCTAGGCGCCACCTAATGTTGGTAGCAGTGGGAACACTAAAACTGGGAGTCACAAATTATTTTCGAAGATACCCATAATCCTCATAAAACAATAATGTAATAATAACCGATTGACTTTCTCAGTTTCTTGGTCATATTTAGTTTTTGTTTAACAATTTCCTTCTTCTATGTTTACTGATATTCATTTTACTTTTGAATATCCTATTTTTAGTTTTGAATATCCTATGCTTAAAGGAGGATATCAAGGTCCCCCATCCATCCATAAGGCCACTATGACTTGAATTGGAACCATTAAACAAATTTTAAATTTGATTTGGTTTACAGATTTACAAAAAATTATTATTAAAGAAGTAAACAAGAGATAAAAGAGAGTATATAAGCTAAACCCCAGAATGATACTCTGTCCCAAATTATACATGTATTAGCTAGGATCCCATCTTGTGTATTTTTTTTTTTAGTAGCCACATACTCAAGTTGATCCGTAATCTTTTACCTTTTTTTTTGATAAGCAAAAAAGTAAAAATTATATTGGACATGAATGCATCTGTTTTGTGGATCATCATGGCCATGGCCAATACCGGGTGTCGTTGTAAAATAATTAAATAACTCACTCTCGGTTGCATCTTAACAACATGCATCTTTGGGTATAAGCTTATAATAACTAACTCAGAAGCAATCTGAATGATGGAGGTTTTTTCCTTGGTCTTGGGGTGCTGGCTTGTTGCAGTCCCTCGGTTCTCTTTTGTGTTGGTGGTTGTCGTCGATGGCTTAGTGATGGTGGGTTGTTGTATTTTTCGACCGTTGGTGATGGTGAGTTGTATTCATATAATTTACCTCTTATTAATAAAATTTTAATTTATTGACCCAAAAAAAAACAATTTGAATATAAAATTATTTATGTACTTTACGTCCGTTATATGAGAAATTTTAATTTATCGAAAAAAAAAAGAAGAAAAAAAAAGTCAAGTGTAAATAAAAAGAAAAAATTCAAGATTTTTTTCTCAAATAAACAAAGTTTTTGATATTCCATTAAGTCCTAATACTTGGATAAATGGGTATTATAGTCCTCGACAAAACACAAATGTCGAACAACAAATAACCTTTAATTATAGGGTTGTTAACGGTCCAGTTCAAATTTCTAGGTTCGGTTTCAAAAAAAGGTGGAACCAGAACTGGGCTAAATAAGATAGCAAGCATATTATTGGGTTTCCAAAAGAATTATGTTTTTTGATGATCCTTTTTCTCATCATTTTTGGCTTGAATCCAATTAGTTTTAATATAATATTTTGTTATTTTCATTTTAATGCTCTAAATGGAAATTAAGTCTAAGAAAAAAGATGAGAAAAAAAAAACCAAGCAAACTTGATAAAAAGTTTCGGATATCTAGTAAAAACACTGAAAAAAAAATACAAATATTAACGAGCAACCAATGGATATAACTAATTAGGATCCAAAAACTTATCAGTTCCAGACAGTTCTACAACTCAAATACCAACATTGCTAATGCTTCCAATTTTAAGATCCAAAACCGAACCCAAAGTAACTAGCTTTATTCTGGATTCGATACCCATTGAAAGCCATAATTAATATACATGTGTAAAATGCCTCCCAGCACAGCTCAGTCTGCGAAGCCACATGCTTAGTGGTACGTGTTGTGTGAGAGATTCAAGCATGTGGTGTCATGCTGTGCTAGAAGGCGCACTGTGTTGTGCAATCACACTTATTTTACATTTTCCAAAGAAAATATATTTCTTCAGATATCTAGGTACCATATGTTTTTTTTATTAAGCAGATACAATATGTGTTATTATAGAAATAAATCAACATAAGGATATAAAATGTCAAAAATGAGCTAGAATAGAGACTCTTTTTGTGAAATATACATGAAATATGATGTATTGAACCGCGATGTGTAGTGTTTTGTGCATGTTACTAGTACTTTATTAGCGTATCGTGATACGTACAGTGTTGATGTGTCTATTAGTCTAGCATATCACAACACTCTAAGCTAATGTGTTGCATCATGCCGAGTCGTGCCAAATTACGTCCCATGCTATGTTGTGCCCAAATTTTGGCATGCTATGTTGTGCCGTGAACGTGCTGAGACGTCACATTTTACACCTCTACGTTAATACAAATTCTCTTAATAACAAATTAACTTACAGAGAACAATCAAGTGGTCTGATGGTTCTCATATTCCCTCCCACTATAGAGGTAGGGGTTTGAACCCTGTAATTGCCAAACCAACTTCAATTTAAAGAAGTTTGGATGTAGTCTAAAGACCACTGTACTAACCTATTAAAAAAAAAAACAGCGAAATCATAATATGAAAAATAATTTTTTTTTTGAATTAAAGAAGGTTATATTAAAGGAAAAAAGGAAATACAAAGCCCGGAATCGATTGAACACTCTCTTATAAGTGCAAAATTGTTTCCCAATTAAACAAAATCTGATTTACAGAGAAATCTTTAAAAACCTTTTTCTCAAAACACCAAAAAATAATCATTTGTTTGATAATTAGGCAAACTTCTTCAAAAAACAGTTTCCTTCCTCCAAAAGTCCTATCATTCCTTGTCTTCCTGAGATGCCATAAAATTGCATAAATTAACCTCTCCCAAACTTCTTTGCTTCTGCCTTTAAGAACAACACCTTCCAAGACATAAACGGGTCCATCACAAGATGGTGGGACTATCCAATTCACATTACAAGCCTTCACAAAATACTCCCAAACTTCTTTTGCAAGATCACATCTAATAAAAATATGATCTAAGAATTACAGTTTTCTTTTTCAAGTGAAAATTGTTCTTGGAATAATGCGCCCGTAGGAAATACAATTAGTAGAATATAAGTAAAATGTAATGAATTTCTCTGTTTTATTATCCTCTCGTATAATAGTTCTCTAGTAGTTAAATAAATTCCTGGTGAGATTTGGGTATACCCAGATTTATTGGGGTATACCCTATTTTAAAGGGACTCTTTTTAATGGGTTTTAGGGGAGTCCTAATGGGTAAGTTACAAACTACCCTCACCCTTTAAAAACCTATTACCCTAAATCAGTTTTAATCTTTTCATTTTTCTTCTTCTCTTATTCTTCTCCTCCTCCACGACTATACCGGCTCCATCACCCCCACCACCATCAAAACTCGTCGATTAATTCATTGACATCGTCGATTCGAAAAACTCCGATTAATCTTCATCAATGGATCCACCACGGCGTAAGGAACTCGTATGAAAGACGCCAATCGAAACCCAATCAATACAACCCCCCTAATTGCAAAACTAGTTCAACATAAAGTGAAGAAAAAAGCGGTTCTTGAAGAAAAAATTGAACCCGCTCAAAACGAAGAAATGGTGCGATTAAGAAAGTAAGGGCCTACTTAAACTCACTCAAGTACTTCAATTTCATGTTTGCATGTCAAATTAGGTCGAGAAAAATCGATTCTTTGATTTTCATTATTTCATGACAAGGTTTTTAGTTATCGACCTGCGGGTTTTCATAGTTAGGGTTTGGCCGGCGAGCTATTAGGTTGAAGATCTTGCCTACTTTTGTTAAATACCTATAATTTTACTTGCAGGCGCGGGTTATTCAACCTCGAGACCACTGCCAGTGATAGTTTTGTTTTTTGGTAGGGATGGTTAAAAAATTTTCCTTCCTTGTATTTCAAATTTGTGTCTCCCCCGTGCTTTGAATTTTAAAACCGGTATGGTATTTGGAAAATACCATGCCGACTATTTGTTAGCCGGCAATGTATGGGTAAAGGAACTTGCTTGGACGGTTTTCTCGAAAAATACGAGTTAAGTATTGTGTTCATATTTGTTATACGCCGGAGTTATGTGAATCACACCATGCCTAGGTTTATGTTTAACTATCATGTATTTAAATATCTAATCTTCCGACCATTTATCCATGGATTTGTATATATGTCGAACCTGCCGACCTTTAATTTTTTTTTTCTTAATCGTTCTTGTTCAGGTTGCAAAAAGGCAAAGAAGAAAGCTATGAAAGCTCTTAGTCCTCCTTCAAGACCTCCTCGTGTTGGTGATAAACTCTCGACTTCAACACATCGAGGGGCATATGTTGCCTGAACGCTCAAGATACGTGTGCCGAATGATGATTATGAACCAACATCGGAACCCAAAGTGATTCGCGAGACTCCAGATGAAGACCAATCAATTCCATCTGGTAGAATAGGTGATGATGATGATGAAAGAACTCCGGATGCTGTAGGAGGGAACAATGATGATGATGATGGTGATCAAGACATGCCTAATGTTGGAGGAGGTAATGATGATGATGATGATGATGGTAATGCAGATAAAGGTAAGGGTAGAGAAGATGAAATTGTTGAAGAGGCAGTGGAAGAAGAAGAAGAAGAAGGAGGAGGAGGAGATGGAGATGGAGAACAAATTCTAGCTATTGTTCAACAAACCGAATCTTCAACTTCAACTGAAACCGGAAAGAAGAAGAGGGTGATCACTAAAGCAGTTGATTCCCACATGCCTCCCTCTCACTTGATGGTTACACTGAAAAAAGATTAGAACCCAAGGGGGACCCCAAAACATGGTGGCAATGTTCTTTTTGGATACAAGGACTCATGGGCATGTACGATCCATAATACTATCATAAGTAATCTCAATCCGTCTTTGTTTTTTATTTAAGTGTAACTATCTTAAATTTGCGTCAAGTGTTTGTATTTCTTTTCATTTTTTTGGTATTTAGGATCACAAGAATGCCGTCCGTATCATGAGGTGCCAAGCTTCATGTTCAGTGACTAAGACTTGGGATCTTGAGGATGAATGTGAGGAGGTGAAAGTGATTGTCAAGAACTCTGGGTTGTGGCCTGCGGTGGAGAGTTCGAATATTGAGCATGATAGAGTTATCGTATACGTGCAGTGAGAGGTTCTACGGAGAGACCGATACAATGTTATTCCCATTCGGTGAGATGGCCATAACTCCCGATGATGCTCATCAAATTCTAGGCACAGGATATTGAGGGAAAAGGTCGGTGAGGGCTTCGATAATAAGTTTTCTTTCGCGGATATTTACAAATCGTGCGCGGAAATTGTTCGGTTGGAATCGGGTTGCGCCGGAGTCTATGCTTGTGATGAAGGATGGTCGTCTAACCAAGAATTTTAATCATAGCGGTTGAGGACATATTTTCTAGGACGAAAATCATTGATAAGGAAGGAAAGGGTGAACCTGTGCGAATCAATGCTATCACGTCAGCTTATTTGTTATACGTCCCAGGTAGATGTATCTTCCCCGATGATTCCGGAAGCTTGGTCGACGCCGATTTATTTTGCAACTATTGGATCCCTTAGATAAGATGCGTGAGTATTCTTGGGGTACTGCGGTGGTCGCCTTCTTGAAAAATGAGTTGACAAAGGCTTCAAGGGCACTCACTTCGCAAGTTATTTGCCAAATTCTCGTAAGATAAGATTCTTACTAAACTTTTTTTTTTTTGCATAGGTTTGGATATATGAGCACTTCCCTTCTTTGGTGAAAGCCAACTCCTACGTCAAAGTGGATGCGAATGTTGCTGTTGATAATCCAAGAGCGCAAAGGTACAAGATTTAAATTTACTCGTGATAAGGAAATGCCGCAAAATCTTATCAAATTGACTGAGGAGGTGATATTTGATCCGTATCGGGATGCTAGAAATCAAGGTTTAATCCAAAGGAGAGATGAAGTTGCATTATACTATGGACCCTTGTTGTTGTATACCAAAGGATATTCAATGTACGATCCACATCGGGTAATGCGACAATTGGGTTACGTGCAAGAAGAACCTCATTTCGATGAAGATAAGCCGTTCTATACTGCGGAACCTAGGATGACCAGCACCACCTCCCAAAAAACTATTAACGTCTCTTACCATCCAGCGCCAACTCAAGAACATTGGGACGATAGACAGGGCCGTAACATCGATGTGAGTCTTTTGAACGAGGTGACCACCGGTCATGAAGCTAGTGAGAGATACATATCATGGTAATTGGGTTGGGCTCGTCCTTCTGTGATTAGGGAGATGGCTGCTGAAGAATTGGCTCGTAAGAGGAAGATGGCATCGAAAGACCCAGCAACAAGTCTTAAGTTCTTTGTAAGTATTTTAGAGTTGTTCTTATTATTTTAAGATCACATTATCGAATCATTTTATTAATTGTTTGTTGTTTAATTGAAAATAGAATGAGCATTTGAAGACCTTTGCGAAGGTGTTGTGCTGCGCGAGAGAAAGAGGAGAGCCTTTGTCGATTGAAGAGCAAGGCAAGCACATTGACTTTGTTAACAATGAGGATGCCCATGAAATGTTCAAGCAAGCTGAGGCTGAAGTAAAGCGGGAAGAAAATTCCAGGAGGGAAGCACATGCCAAGATGAATGCTGACAAAAAGAGGACTCGTAGTGGTCGTGGTGGTGAAGGTAGTAGTAGTGGTGGTGTTCCTAAACGGGGCCGTGGTCGTGGTCGTGGTGGTGAATGAATGCATTTCTAGTTCATTTCTTTAAGTTGTGTTGGACAAATGTTAAGGTTAACGGTTGGACAAATGTTTTTTTTAAGGTTTATGGGACATGTTTTCGTATTTTGGACAACAAGTGTTGGATTTCTAGTTGTTGAATGAATGGTTTGTTTAGCTATGTAAAGTTTCAATACTTATGCCGGCATGATTATTTTAGGCTAAATTTCCGACCACACCAGGGGCAAAGGTTTTGAAGTGTAAGATCTAGCCCCTGACAGAAAAAATGCTTGCATACCAGGATCGGCAAGGTAATCGAGATCAATACCAAGCCTACTGTGATAATGATCAATGATGTATTATGTTATAGAACATGCCGGCGATGTGTTGCGAGAAAATGCCTTCTCGATGCCTAAAATCATCATAAGGCCGGCATGGTCATAAATTTGGTTCCTTGCCGACCACATAATAGCGGCAAGATAGTGAACAAATATCGTTCCGACGGTTTAATTTAAAATTGCATGAACTCCCGATGCCTAAAGTTATAAGATCGGCATGGTAAGAAAATTTATACCTACGACCATATCATAAATTAGCATGAAAATATCGAAATACATTGCCGGTGGATACACAGAAGAAAATGTTTTCCTGATGCCTAAACTCATAAGGTTGGCATGGTAAGAAACTTCCCACCCTGCCGGCCATAAGTAGTCGGCATATTTGGGATAATAAATCTCGCCGGCGAATTCAAAATTCAAATTTTTGGCAAGTACAATTTCATTGATTGACTTGTACTTAGGCACTATAACGGCCAAATTTGGCCACCATCCTATAAATACACCACCTCTCTCTACAAAACAACATATAAATAGTTCCATATACTCTCCAAAGCTCATATCATCATACACTCCATCTAACTCATCCAATAGCTCTCTACATACAAGAAATGGCATCATTTGATTCAAATGAAGATTTGGCAATCACCAAAGCATGGTACGCGGAAAATCGACTTAGACGGCAATCCTCCGAAAGGGAGGATTCCACAACCTTTGGGCTAGGTACACAACAAATTTTATGGCGAGTTTGGGAATCCTAATGCAAGAAGTATTCAACAAGTCCACGCTAGGCACCTAGTAATCGAAAATACGATACTTGCTTTTTTAGCGCTCCAACCTCGGATTTTTAACACTCGCCCCTTCACCTTGTCCATTGCACAATTTGTAAGTAATTTTGTGGTTATTTTTTACGCAACCCATGTTGTTTTATCTTCCAATGAAACACCACTAACAAATGTAAGTTTGTTTTTGTGTTTTTGTAGCAATAAGTCGTGAAAGCGCGCTACTTGGAGGAAAAGGGGGAAGCATTCACGTTCGATGCAAGCTATCACTTCTTGGCACAAAGAATCCCGGAGGATAACCGGAGTACTTGGATGCCGTATCGTCTTCGGAGGAGGAAGATTGATGGCTTTAGAAGTTTTTGTATAGGTTTTGTGGGTAGACCTCTATGTAAACCCTCACGAGACTATAACTCGTCCACTAGGGTCGCCTAGAGGTTTAAAGGCTTGATGCACATGCTAAGTCCATTCGTTTTTATGTTTCAATCAGTGTAGTAACCAAAATTGCATGAATGAAGTGAATTACATCTTCCCATATTCTGTTTTCTGTTTGGTATAAGTACAGGTCCGCATGGTTATAAATCCTTAACATGCCGGCTACAGGAAAACCGGTAGTGTAATAAATTATGTGCGTGCCGACTATATTATAGCCGGCATGTTAGTGAATATTTACATGCCGACTGTTAGATTGCTGGCCAAAGGTAGTCGGCTTATTATTCATTCAAAAACCTTCCGGCCAAAACATGGTCGGCGTTTTCTTCATCCAAGGACCATGCCGGCTGAAAGTGGTCGGCATTTTATTCAAACGTATACCATGCCGGCTAAATATAGACGACACCTTCTTCAAACGTCGACCTTACCGACTTATAACCAAGGTAGTTAATATTGTGTATCGGTCTCGTATCGGCCGGGTCCCATACACCTATACAAAAGATATTACCGGTTTTTATCGGTGATACATCATTAAAATTAGAATTTCAAATATTTATAAGATCTTAGAAAAAATAATAAGAATCATACACGTATCTCAAATTTCTAAATCATAAGGTGGCAAAATCTTACACGTTGTGACTGTTGTCCAATTTTTCCGGTAAAATCTTTCTTATTATCCTTGCAAAACAATCACAAATACAACTAAGTAGTTAATAACAACCGCTCAAATTCTCCACTATCTTCTCGTAGTCACAATGAAACCCAAATCCATTCAAATTCATCCTCGAGTATATATGGTGTCCATCTTATATCCTACGTATAGTCATTGATTTTATATCTTAAATATATTAGGGTTTTTTACATTCTATAATTGACGTTGTACTTATCTATAAAGACTAGATGCATGTTGCTCGAAAAACTTATCCACTTTATTTAGTGGTGATTTTGATAATTGATTATACTTGATGGTGCTTATTTTTCCATTTATAGAATTCATTTTTACCACAAATGATACTGGAATGCCTAATTTTCCCTTCATAGGTTTCATTTTAACCAAACATGATATTGGAACCGATATTATCGGTGTATATAGGTAAAACCGATATATCAGCCTGTACCGGCATGTACGAACGTTTTTATCATTCCATCTTTGTATCGCCGATATTTTCGATATTGTATAGGTATTTTCCGATACCCGATAAAAACCTATAATATCGTCCTGTACAACCGATATTGACTACTCTGCTTATAACATTTTCGAAAACCCATTTTTTTGATCGAAATCGAACTCATAAAACGGATTAAAGGTTTAACATACTGAATTTTCATTTTCAAAAGTTTTAATCTAAACTCAATTAATTAAGCTAATCAGATTTTTTAGTGTTAATTAAACAAGGTCATATTAGCCATTTAGAAAATACAAGGTTAAGGGGTGGCTTGGTTTTACTTAATAATGACCAGATTTTGTCTTATTGGGTATACCCCAATTAGTTTGGGTATACCCAATCTCCCCAGGAATAAATTTCATGCTTCATAAAAATAAGGAAATTAATAGCAGAGGATTGGACCCCTATATCTCCTCTCATGTGTTTAGCCCATAAAAAAGGTTTTTATATTCAAAGTATCCTAGGGATCGACACAAAGTTATCCAAAAAAAAAAAAAAAAAAAATAGTCGTAGAGATACCTTAACAAACAAGGGCCAATAACTCTGACCTAATTCTAAGTTTTTTAATCAAATTGATTAATTAAATTATATTAATCAGTTGATTAATTAGACAAAGATTAATTAAATTATATTAATCAGTTGATTAATTAGACAAAAATTACCTGTACTAGATACGGTATCATTAAGTAATACAGAAGATTTTAATTTGGAAGATCCTATGGGATTCTTTCTAATAATTGGGATTTCTCATTTATATTTTTGTACTTTTTATAATTTTTAAGTCCAGATGCTTGAGATATAATTAGTTCCTCCCACATGTGCACTACCCCGATAAAGAATAAAAAGTGAAAGCCCAAAAGTTTGTAACTAAAATAACCTGGTATTTTTAGGGGCGACCCCGAAAGAATTAAGGCGACTTTTTTATTCCCAACCTATAGACAAGGTTATGGGATATCCTAAATGTTAGTAGAATACCTTAATGCCCTTTAATAATCGGAAGTAAAATAATTGTTTTTAGAATCCGATTATTGGTAATACAATCGGTAGTTAAAAAACATACAAAGACTATCGATTATAGGATACTCCAAAATTCAAAAAAAAAAAAAAAAAGGATTTTTGCAAAATATCATATGAACTATCTTGACTATCGAATATGGTTGGATTTTGGCAAAGAGATCCACGGTGTAATCGAAAGTCAGGATTACTTCATATACTACCGATTATAGGCTCAACCAAAATTAAAAAAATAGAGGATTTTTGCAAAATCTCATTTTGGGGCAACTCTATATTCGGTAGTTATATGAACTATCTTGATTACCGAATATGGTTGGATTTTGGCAAAGAGAGTGACTGTATAATCGGAAGTCAGGATAACTTCATTTACTACCGATTATAGGCTCAACCAAAATTCAAAAAATAAAGGATTTTTGAAAATTTTGAATATGATGCTACTCTATATTCGGTAGTTATATGAACTATCTTGACTACCGAATATGGTTGGATTTTGGCAAAGAGAGCCACTGTATAATCGGAACTCAGGATAACTTCATTTACTACCGATTATAGGCTCAACCAAAATTCAAAAAATAGATAATTTTTGCAAAATCTCATTTTGGGGCTACTCTATATTCGATAGTTATATGAACTATCTTGACTACCGAATATGGTTGGATTTTGGGAAAGAGAGCCACTGTACAATCGGAAGTCAGGATAACTTCATTTACTACCGATTATAGGCTCAACCAAAATTCAAAAAATAGAGGATTTTGAAATTTTTGAATGGGGCTAATACCACAATTGGTAGACAATGAACATCACGAGACTACCGAATGTGTAATTGGTAGAGATAATAAACATCACTAAACTACCAATTGTGAAAATAGAAATTCAAAATTCCATTGGTTTTTAAAAATTTTGAATTTGGGCTACTACCACAATCGGTAGATAATGAACATCACGAGACTACCGATTAAACAATAGGTAGATAATGAACATCACAAGACTACCAATTGTGCTCTTCTATTTGAACAGAAAGGTATAACCAGTAGATAAAGTACTCTATTATCTACCGATTCTGAGACGTTAATGGTGTTGAATGCATTCAATCGTCTCTTTAATCAGTATTGAACCTTGAACATGATATTTTTCGTGATGTTTCTAACATTCTTCTTCATACCCATCCATGTTTGTTGTTGATTTAATAAAAAATGGTATTCTCCCCCTTTTTTTTTCCTACTACTCTAAAACCTTAAAAACTAAATAACTCAAAAAAAAAAAAAAAAACAAATCCAGACACTACACATATATACACTAACTACCGATTATAAAATTATCTACGATTTTTATAATTAACTACCGATTCTTGTGTTGGCTACCGATTATTGAAGGGCATATTTTCCATTTCGAAAAATCAAAGATAAGGGGTGACTACGTTTTACGTTTGGGTGACCCTATTTTGTTTTATTGGTCGCCCCTAATTCTTTCGGGGCCGCCCCTAAAAATGCTAGGCAAAATAAGAGTACCCTTTCTTTCTTTTTTTATTTTCTTTCTTCAGTCATGTTTTACCCTTTTTACTTTTAGGTAATTCAAAAAAGAGGAAGGATCCCCTCACAAATTTGTTATCACACTATCTCACACTTTAGACGTCTTTTTTATGAATAAAAATATAAATGATAATGGATTTGAAGCTAATATTTGGCGATATGTTTCTCTTGCAAAGCTCTACGTTACTACCTAAAATGAGCGTATTCTGAAATACTAAACTTCACCATCTACTGATCATAATTTCAATGGTTAAAAATTAGTTGATTTTCAACGGCTCAGCTTCAAAGTAGTAGATGGTGGTGTTATATGTCTTGGAATGAACTCATTTTTGGTAGGTAGGTAAAGCTTTGCAAGAAAACCATATTCTCAAAATATTATCTTCGAATCAGATATCATTTATATTTTTTTTTCACAAAAAAGAGGTCTAAATTGTGAGATAGAACATGTGACGGGATCCTTCCTCAGCAATAGGATTACAAAGATTTTTTTTTTTGATCGGTCAAATAGAAAATTCATTGAAAAGAGGCACTTAAGAGGGGTACCTCAACCCAATGATTACAACCGAACAAAAAGGGAACCGAAAGGGGATTCGGCTACCCAAGATAAAACACACACAAAAATTACGGAGGTCGGTATAATGAATCTCATAAAGAGATCACCATATTTGTCGTGAGCCCTAACATCCTTGTATTCGTTTCGGCCCAAAAGAAAGCTTGTAGTTTGATATATCTAATGAGGCTTGCCAAAATTTTCTTTTTTTATCAAAGACTCTTACATTTCGCTCTTTCCATATGCACCACCATATAGCAACCGGGTGTTATTCCATATTCGATTAAGCCTTTAATTTCCACAATTAAACTTCTAAGTTTTTATAGATGTAGTGACATTATGGTCATATGTCCATCTAAAATGACACACTTCAACAAAATAATCCCATATTGTCTGGATTCTCCAGCATTCATAGAACAAATGCGAGCTCGATTCCTTATCTTCTTCACAAAAACGACATTCAGTAGAGACATCCATAACTCTTCTAAAAAGTTTATCCGTCGTCATTACCCGATGATCATGAGAAAGAAGCCAAAGAAAGAAATTGATTTTATGAGGGTACTCATGGCTCCACACAATATTAGTTGGATAATCCGGCTCACCTTGATCCCCTTGTTCTCTAATTCCACCCTTGACCGTATATTGACCATGATCACGTCCAACCCATATTCGGGTATCCATCACACCTTCTTGAATATAGATAGAAGAAAGAAGATTTGATATAGCTAAGACTTCTCTTGAGATATTTTGGATTCAGAATATTCGATAGAAAAAAGAAGATTCGGGATTACAAAGAAAAATTGTGGGTCATTCAGCGAATTTTAGGCCATGAAACATATTTTGGATCACCCTCACAGTGGCGATCACTCTCATGCTGCAGATTTTAAGTCACTAACCAAATTCGAGTCAATAAGCAAATCTTTTTGAGAAATTAGGTCAATTGCCCAAATATTTTTAAAACATGGTTTTAATGGACGAGTAAAAATTAGTATGGGTGAAATGGACACCAAAAAATAGCAAGAATGAATCTGGATTCATCCCGGCTTAAACTTAAAAAATAGGGAGGGTGAAACCGGGATGCATCCTGATGTAAATTAAAAATAAGAAAAAATATTTGAAAATGGGTAGGATGAAACCGTTTACATCCTGGCTATTTTTACATTCTCGTCCATTTAAACAGTATCAAATTTTACATATCTTTTTCACCCAGGAATTGTCGTTATTGGGTTAATTAACCAATTTTGTGAATCTTTTTCCAATATAAACTTTGAATTGCAATGCCGGGTTTAGTTCAAGCATTCTCATCCCAGTTTCCTTTATTATACCCAAACAATTGATCCAAGGTTGTTCTCTTTATTAGATGTACACACGCAAAATTTTCAATTCTCAACTCAAGAGCGATGATATGTTGATCTTAAGTTATTATGATAAAATTTTAGCCGATTAATAAACTTAAGGTCATTGTAACAAAATACGGGTTAAATAAAAATTTTGGTCACAAGAGTCCTAGGAATTTTGGCCACGTTTAGGATATTGATGGGTTTGGATTACCTTGCTCATATCTAAAGTCACAGGTCCGAATATGGGATGCATATGATGACATTTTAGTTACCACGTAGATTTTGGATCACGAGCCAAATATAAAGTGACTTTGAAAATTTGGTACACTACTTAAACTGTCCCATTCATATTGGCCCACGAGATAAATATTGGTCACTTCACAATGCTACATATTTTGAGGGTTGAAGTTTGCTTATAGGAATTTCGCATGATCTTGGGTATATTTTTTCTTTTTCTATATTATGAAGAAACAGTGCAGTAGAAGTTGCAGCGGTTTCATAGGGATTGCTTTGCAAATCTAGTGGTGTATTATTGTGTCTAAGAAAATGGACTACTGATACGTAGTATTGCATGTGATGATAATCTACTCTTAGATTTCGCTTAGATTCTGTCTCCGAATAATTTATTGCCATTGTGAGCTAGTTCTCGTTCGATGTAAGCACGAAGTGCGTAAATGAAACAATTTCTCTCACTCTCTCAGAGTCCGGGGGCAATTACAACACTTCATTTTTATTTATTTTTCCACGGCAATTACCACACACTTCATTGGTTTCTATTGGGTTGAATACGCAAACTAAAACTCCGTGTTGTTTTATATAGGGATGACCACTAAAGTTGGAAACCGATCTGCATCTTATTTTACAAGCTACTATGTATTACTAAATTGAATATATAATTGTTGTTTTCAGTGCTATGCAAAGGAAAATTCAGCCTTCAGAAGAGTTAGTATGTCAAACTTAGTTATTGAACGTTCTTTTATTTTATTTGCTGATATTAGGTACTAGATGCAAAAAAATATTCAACATTTCAATCAAGAAGTATAATATGTTCAGCGGTGGTTTTCGAGATAGATACATTATTTGAGCACAAAACAAGAGGATTAGATTGTAACGAAATCTTGACTATATTTTTTTTTTTGTGTGCGTGTTAGATTATAAAGAGGCAGATAAAATCTAACATTAACATATAACTATTATTATTTTATTACATTCGAGTTGGTGCTTTTCATGAACTCGCTTGTAGTAACGTTCACGCTGTTGCACCAATTTTTTTTTTGTTTTTGTTATCTTGTAGAATAATATCCCAAGTTTCTCCTCCGTCGGTGTCGAACGACCGGTCTAAATAGTCATTTGGTCCTCCTTGTACAAGCTCATTTCTTCCTCTCTTCCCAACAGCTTTTCTCTCTGTCCCAAGGTAGGAAAATGAGATCCATCACTGTAAGTTTTACTTTTTGCATAATAGTTGTTCATTCCTTAAACCTGGAAGATATGCAGTAACAAGTACTACGTACTATAGTGGTGGCTGTAAACGTCTGCATTTGGTGTCTATACCGGACGCCAAGCAAGGCGGAGGCAGCTTATGGAAAGTGGGTACAACTGTTCCCACTTGTGAATTGTGTTTTTGGGTATGTTAAATATGTTCTCGTACAAATACCCTAAATTAGATTTTCTTTTCCCAAATACGAGGTTTTCTTCTTTTGACCGCTCTTAGCTTTGATCATGGCTAGGCCCCTACCGTTGAGTACTTGCATTCATAATCTTTCAAACAACTACTACCCACACATCATGTTTTATCGTTTTAACTTTTAACATCCAACAACTGATTACACATCATACTTCTATCGTTTTTGGTTGAATGAAATATGATTGTTCGAACCATTTTTTAAGGTTAGCTTTTGGTTTCTAACCCTAGAAAGAGACATGTTTAATAGTAAATGTCTCTTTATTTTATGTTTGTATGGGCCATTGTCGGATTCACATGAACATAGTTAATTAAAATAATTAGAGGTTTCATTTGGCTTTCCACCACACGATTACACACCGTAGGTATATAAATAAAGCAAATGACCCTACGAATCATGCTCCAAACAGCTCAATCCGATTTGGTTCAGTGACAGTATCACAACAACTAATTTATTTAGTTGATATGATTTGAACTTCTAGTCTTCTTCTACTGGGTCGTGATGAATGATAGATATTATATATAGCTTCAAATTAACTTGTTTGATCACTTATTGGAAAGTCCACATCTATGTAATCTTGGAAATGTGTAGTTTGATCTGTATTATGCGTATTAAATCTATTTACCTATATCCAAAATAGAGTATCACTTACGAACGATTGTACTTTGTACACCTCCAAGCAAAACGATACCCCTATTACACAATGTGTTTTTTTTTTTTTTTTTTGGATCGTGAAAAAGAAATTTATTGAAGAATTAAGAATCGTTTACAACCAGACTCGAAACAGAAAATTATAAATGGGATACATCTTTCAATCGAAAGAGTAAGGATTAACGAGATGACCCAAGGAGATCAAAAGAGTCCCTATTACACAATGTTGTTTTTATGACAACCACTTTGAGTTTGTGGTTATCAGACGGTGAATCAGATGTATGAAAATTATTTGCATGTCGTGTACATCATCTTTTTATCAGTGTACTCCAAGATTTCATGGGTGCTACAGAGGGTTATTTATCTTATTCTAGGGGAAACTAGGGAGTTATCAAATTCTATATGGTTGAAGAGTGCAACCTTACAGAATGTGTGATCGTACGATTCACTTTAATATAGGCACGTTTGTTCTTCTTTTTCTTGCAAAATTGAAGAAAACTTAAGATTTTAGATCACATCGACTCATTCCAAATCATTCCAAATCAATAGATTACTAAAACAAAGATACCGTCAATAAATCCTACATCTATGGAAGAGCTAGTTGAGATCTCAAAATGATAACTACACAAAATAAATCATCTGGCATAAGAAAGATCTTTGGAGAGTTTGCAAAATTAAGTTTCTGCTTACTTTATTTTTGGTACATGTTAATGTAAAAGTATTTTTCAGGAAATATAGGGTGGATTGAATTGGCACACTAAAATAAGCAAATTCTTATGGAGATAGATTTTTATTTCTCCCAAGAATTAACGTATCTCTTGAAAGTATAATCAGAGAATATGAAAGTGATATACTGTGGTACGGTTATTGTTAGTATTAATCTATAGAATCAAGTTTTATACATCTTTCAAATTAAGCAGTTGTACACTAAACGCAGCTATTGGTTGCACCATTCGCATATAGTATTTATTTGGTTGTCCAGTTAATCGTGGACCACAAGTTTAACAATCAGATTTTCCTTTTTTGAGATGATTGTCCGATGTGATTTTTTTCGAGAGCCGATTTTGGCATCAACTATCAATTTTTTCATTTTCATGCTCATTTTCTTTTGTGGAAAAGCCTAGCCATTTCCCCCTATTACCTTATCAAGGAAATCGAGCCAACTCTTTTTCTTTTTAATGATCGCCTAGCCAGCTTATCACTTGTTGGCGTGAACTCTTCTTTAAAGTATTGCCAACTGGTTTCGAATTTGATTTTTAGTTAAGAGTCACTTACAACCTTACTTTATGTAGGCAGGGAGAGCAATTGTTTAGCAGGTCAGTTAAGCTATACCCGTACATGAATGACCGTACGACTTGACCAATCAAACTCCAAAGAATCTAGTATCAACTAGTCTAATATCTCCATCGGATTTCGATTGATAATGTCAAAAAAATTAGCTAACTTTTTCCGATTAAACGTGCATTTAACAAATTATTGATTGCGGAGAATCTTATTTTTGAAAATGAGATAGGAATGTGTATTCAGCATGTAAGCTGTACCATTTTCTAGTCTTTAAGTATATTAATAGTCCCAAAGCATTCGTATCATTAATTAATACCGCTGGTTGTGATGTTGCTAAATCAAAAATACATGAAATGCGCGCGAGCAAATCCTCCCATGATCCTAAATCCAATGCACAATACGAGTAGCCGCGGATATACATCCTTTTGTACACTTAATAAATCGGGTGATTTACTGTACACTAGCAAGGATCCAGCTGAATTGGGCCAAAATAAGAAACCCGTAGGTAATTGATTTTCGCTAATAATAAATTCAAAAGATTCAAATGACAATCGCTTTCAATCCGCCATTAGAAGTTTCAAGTCTAAACAAAGAAAACTTTTAAAAAATTAGTTTAAAAAGGAAAAATATTTAAGAATTAAATTTTCATTTCTTTTTTATAGAAGTTCTTATAAAAACGACATGAAAAGAAAGAAAAAAAATCTATAAAAATTTTATACTCATAAATTGAATCATATCCAGCGATGCATAATCAAAAATATTAGAGCTTTATAAGGCGAACTATATTCACTACAGAATCTCAACACTTCCATAGTCTAGTAAACAGGAGAAGAAGATCATACAGAAGACTGTAGAGAGATTAAACAAAAAAGAAAATGGGCAGCAGTTATTTTGGAGAATTAAGTATTGGGGGAGGATCAAATGGAAGATCTACTAGCTCTGGTTCTGGTTCTTCATCAAAGAAAGGAAAGAAAAATAACTCAGATAAACCTAAACAACCACAAAGAGGACTTGGTGTTGCTCAGCTTGAGAAGATTAGGTTACATCAACAATTGGGTTGTGCTTATGTTCCTCCTAATTCTCCTTTTCATCATCAGGTAATTAGACCTTAATCACAACACCTTAATCCTTAATTTTTTTCTTAATTATTTCCTGGGTTAAGTTTTGATGTTTGGTTGATTATAATGGTTGCAGGAAGATGTGAGAGTACTAGAAACAACATATTCATCGATTCCTTCGTCTTCGTCATCACCATCTTATGGTTATCATCCTCAACATCATCATCCTAATATCATGGTAATTAATCACTGGTTAATTATTATTATTAGTCAAAGAGTAAAAATATCCAGTGGTAGAGATATGATCAAATAAAATATAGGAATGAAATCAATCTCAAAAAACATGAAATCTTAGACTCAATAATGATCTCTTATTTTATCTTTAAATTAGGTGTATTTTGATTATAATATGAAACTACCTAAATTAGGGTTTTCCTTCTGCATCTTTTGATATTTTTTATATTGGGTTTTAATTATTGCTAAAATGAAACTAATGACAACACAATTTGGTTATTGATCAGATGGGTTACAGAGAGATGGAAGGATCTGATGTTCGATATGTCGATGCTCAATCTTGTAATCCAACTAGGTAATTATACTTTCTTATACGACCAAGTCCTTTTGTGTTCTTCGTCATAAAACTAGGGTAAACTTCTTTTATCTTTTAGTAGGATTAGGCGGTGACGAGTTTCGAACTTAAGTGGTTAGTATTATCATTTGACGACGTTACAGATCACAGTATTTTAGAGGCATATATGTTCGTAAACTAGGGTATTGATGAGCAAGCTTTAAAGCTTAATCAGTCCTGTACTAAGCAAAAAGAATTGTCTGTATATCTAACCAAATTATCCTGCAATGAATAGATGGAGCAATCAAAACAATGGTCTCTTTGGCGGTCAGTACGCCACCCAACCTGGCATGACTAGGCCGCTAATGAGCTTTAACTTGGAGGTAACTTTCTATAAAATCTTTTCATTTCTTAATTTTCTTAGTTCGACTTTTCACTAATCAATGAAGCTGTTATTCGTTACACGTATAGGATTCAGCACAAACAAAGAAAACAAGGAAAGATAGGTTCAACTCAATGGGGTCGAGCAGCCAATACTCAGGGGAATACTCAAATGATACTCAAGAAATAGATTTGGATCTGAAGCTATCTCTCTAATTAGTTCGATTTCACCCCGATAAGTTCTTGTGCAATTCATAAGAAGGCAGTGGGTTTCACATTTTCATCTATAATAGTTGGTTCAACAAGCATAACTGTGTTGAATTTTTTAAATGTACGTACACAGATCAATTGCGTTAATTTTGTTGTGGATAATACTCCATCCTTTCCTATGCAACGGAAGATGATAGAGTTACTATCTGCATAATACATGATAAATTTATAAAACAATTCTGCTTCTTGCTGATATTTTCTTTACTATTATTGTTACTCCTACTTCTGTAATGATAATGATAATCAAAAGTTTCGGCCAAGTTGCTAACTATACGTGTTCATCTGTGTGTTAATTTAGAGTAGCTAATTCATGAGCTTCTCCCTTAATATTCAAAGATCTTTTCTCTTAGCTTTCAGTAAGCAAAACATAGAAAGGAGAATAACCGATAACTTTGACATGGCAAATGCAAGAAGGTGCATTATCTCAAAGTATAGTAATACTAGAGAATTATGATCTTAAATGTATCGCCATTTAATAAGCAAGTGTAAGTGATCTTTTGGGAGTTCCGCTGTATGCGAACGAGTTTTGATCACAGATCGTGATTGCTATTACCAACTAACATCTTTGACACTTTAAGTATATTAGAGAAGCATATCTACAAGATACTACCTCACTTAATTTCATTCATTATACATGACACTTAGCTAAAGAAATGATTCTATTCCTAGCTAGCATGGAGCATATGGGTGAATTAAATATTTTAGATATAGATAATGCAAAATCCTCAAATTCTCCTCCATGCCATTCTTTTGCCACTCTTACTTTCTTCTGCACCCGTTGTTAAGTATCTCATCTCATTGTTTAGAGGCTTTGTCAGTTTTTAAAAGTTCATGTTCTCTTTATCATGTACTTTAAATTGATTGCACAGGCAGCACTTCTAGTTATCCAAATTAATGAGTAATTACGTGTATCGATCGACTCATTAGATATAGAAGTGCCTTAAATTTGAGGATGCTAAGTGTTCCTATGCGCTTAACTGGACTTTAGTTATTTAGTGGATACGATCTCTTAAATTATGCTCTATACTCGTTTCGCTTACAGTTTTTACAGCATTATGATCGATGATATATGTACCTGCAGACTTGGTCATATATATATCAAAATATATTTTCAGAAATTGCATGAACTGATACGTTGAACCAAACTTAAGTAACTACGCCAACAATGGCGTAAATGAGCGGAACTTAACTTCAGGCTTTCGGCCAACACCAAATGATGATAACAAGATATGATCTGAGGACAATCTTACTTATTAGGTTCAACCATGCAATGCAACAGCTAGCTAGGTACCGTACATAGCTATAGCAGCTACTTAGAGCTGGAAACTTACTAAGCTAATTAAGCTTAACTGGAACCAGAAATTAAGGTGTCCAAATTCCAAGTATATACGATCTTGCTAGCAGATAATTTTTACTTGCATAGTAATTAACTAATCTTATTTAAGAGATTTGGTATATCTATTTATCTCCTAATAAGAGATTCTTGACATCTTTTAGAAGATTTTCGCAAATCTTTCACATGCATTTATATGATCAAGTATTGTGCTGTAAGTTGAAACAAAAAAGCACAAATATTAATGGGATACTTCCCCACTAATTAGATTTCCCAAGAAGAGATTTGCTAATGAAAGTTTTTTGGATTGAGAAAGACCAAAAGATCTTCGTATCTCATTACCTAAAAAAAGCTAGACACCCTAGAATTGCTTCACAATTCACAAACTAAAATGAAGATCTGATTTTACACCCTATCTAAAGATCTTCTTCTCATTCTTCTCATTACCAAAAAAAGCCTAATTGTGATGAAGAAAACGCACCATTTTTGTTGGGTCTATGCTTATATATAGTAGGTTCATTTTGGTGTACATATTAGGTATTTTTGTTATTCTTCAGTCCTATATTGGAACAAAAAAGAAAAAAAAAAAAACAATAAGGACTTCACGTCTGGGCCTAAACAAGTAGTCCACTACTATATTGGTGTTCCGCACGATTTTTCCTTCTTTTACCTACTAATGACGCGTTACAGCTTTGGTTTTAGAAGAACTCTTCTTAATTCGGTGCCAAATGCCACTTATTTCTAGTGCCACTTGCGAATAAAGAAAAAGGAAACCATGACGTTCGAACTAGGATCGAAATTTGCAGATACCCTAATATTTCAAATTTATCTGAGTAGAAATGAAATGAATAGTAATGAAATGTTAAATTTGAAACCATGTCCACCAATTAAAAGGGTTAGGAGGGTAGAATTTTGGAACCACCTTGTTTCTAGTCACTCACCGAATCCAAAGTTCAAAAACACGAACTTTAAAACCTTGTCAGCATGGCTGGTCTATTGGCCGGTTTAAACTACATTTAGAACAAAATTAAATGGATTACTAACAAATCGTTGGTACACGTTGTTGTTGGATCAGGTTGGGTTCACTCAGCCCGCCAGGAAGAGGCCCATTTCTTTCATGCGTGATGGTTACAACTTACAAGCATGCAAGAAATCTCCTGTCAACTATTAGCATCCGAGGGGATTGTAAGCAACCACTGGACCTAGTCAACCACACAACAACAACAGTCCCATGGTACGTGAAAAGCATCATTAGACAAGGAAGGCTACTGCTAGTTGAACTCCTGCATGCAAGATGTGAACACATGCATCCTAAGATGTCCAACACAACCGCTGAAGCAAGAATCAGAAACGTCTCCACACATTTATTGCCCCACCAACAAAAAACTAATGTAATCTCCGCTTTCTATTCCCGGCAAATAACTGCCCCTACATGTAATCAATCAAAACAAAGTTCTTTTTTTTTTTGAAAACGATACACTAATTTCTACTATATATCGGGTGATGGTACATTGACCGAGATAAATCCCGTGGTTATCACCGGGTGGAGATCAAATGGACAAAAGGAGTGATTCTAGCATCTAGGTTGGTAATGGTGGAGGTGGGTCCCACCATCACACTCACACGGTGATAATAACTCTCCGGGTGTACAAATCATTTCCGGTGAATAAAGTAGGGTATCTAATAGGCACTGAGGCGGCATTCACCATTGCATGAGAAACATGTTATTCTTCATTTCCTTACGGTTACAGTAGTGTCCAACTCAAGGTAAAGAAGAAAATATCAAACGCAAGTCACGTGCCTTCAAAAATCAAAGTCGCACAGTTTTTTGTACACTCGAGGCATAGCAGGATTGGCCCCAAGACTTCGTGCCCAACATGACGTTAAAAGTTTGCACCCCCACCATAAAACATTAATTAATTTAATAAAAAGCTAAACATTTTTTTTCTGAAGTCATTGATGGATTCTCAAATTGTATAAGTTCATGAATGCTAATTCCTCACAAAATATAAAAATGTTTTTATGTTCAAGCACAGGTAAGATAATGACGAAAATGGAAATATTCAGAGAGAAAAATGGGCCAAAACTTAAAAATGTCTCAAAAAAGTCCAAGTAGTTGTTAACATGAATGAAGAACAAAAATTTGTTATGATGAGATACCAGCTTATATAAAAGGCAACCTTGACACTTCAAAACAAACATCCCAATAACTTCAATTCTCTACAGAGTTGAAGTTATTAATCAGCTTCGAAACACACACAAATTTGGCAGATACATTGAGGGTTGATTGGGAACATATATTATGGAGGGAAACATGAAGGCTATTTTCTCAGCTTTAGTTATATCTGTAATTGTTGCATTTGATCATTGCAGCCTTCAAGTTAATGGTCAAGCTCTTGCTAAGAGTATGGTCATTACATGGGGTAAAGAATATGCTACCATTCATGGTGATGAGCTTGAACTTAAACTTTTAACAAAAATTCAGGTTCTGCAGCAAAGTCTAAGGCAGCATTTCTCTTCGGAAGTATTGAAATGCTAATCAAACTGGTACCTGGAAATTCTGCAGGGATTGTTACAACTTTTTATGTAAGTAGCTATATATGAAATATACGAATGAATACTTGCATGTATATACTTGATCCTGAATATCACTTTTCCATAATACTGTATAATTTTTTTGAAATGTAATGTCATATACGTTTGACATGCAGCTGTCATCTAAGGGTGATAAGCATGACGAAATAGACTTCGAGTTCTTAGGAAATGTAACGGGACAACCATACACAATCCACACGAATGTCTACTGTCAAGGAAAGGAAACAGGGAAGAACAGTTTGTTCCATGGTATGATCCAACTGCTGCTTTCCACAACTATACCATTCACTGGAACCCAACAGAGATTGTGTAAGTATATATCAAATATGTTGTTCATTTTGCAATCAGCTTTTAGTGAGTTAGACTTTTCTTCTATACAAAGATGTGCTTTTAGGATTACCAACTAACAAAAACTTAACTCTTGCTCTTGGAGTTTTGGACGCGTCTATATGTTTAAAGCTGCATTCTTAATTAATGATTATAACTTTTTAATATTTCTCGCATCTCAGGTGGTACGTAGATAGCATACCAATTCGTGTCTACAGAAACTACGAAAGCCAAGGAGTTCCATACCCAAATAAACAAGGAATGGGAGTTTATACAAGTTTGTGGAATGCTGATGACTGGGCAACAAGAGGAGGTCGTGACAAGGCCGACTGGTCCCATGCTCCATTCACGGCTCACTATCGCAGATTTAGGGCAAGAGCTTGCAAATGGAACGGACCAGTCAGTATTAATCAGTGTGCCAGCCCTAAAAACTGGTATACATCTCCGGTTTACAGCAAGCTATCTAATGCTAAAAAGGGTCAAATGGATTGGTATAGAAACAAAAGTATGATCTATGCTTATTGCAAAGATACTAAAAAGATTCAACGGAGTTATGCCAAAAGAATGTTCGTTACCCCAATTTTAGTTCATTTTCATCAACAAGTTGCCAATGAAAATGTCAAAGGTGGATTTATGGACAAATTTCTGTTTTACCTTTTCATTGAAGTGTTTGTAAGGGATGATGGTACGTACTGAAGCCCTAAAATGGTTTCAGTCTCGTTTTATTTTAATTTCGTGCTTACTTATGCTCATTTTCTTTTAATTTCGTGCTTACTTATGTTCATTTTCTACGCCTTTCGGAGACATAACTATAAGTTATCTATTTGTCGTTAACTTCGTTTTTCTCATTTCTCCTCAAGTATGACAAAGAACGAGGCTACACGACCAATGCATATGCATTTACTAGCTCTTTTGTGCTTTCACAAATACATTGTGCGGCCTCAATTGGAAACTTTCTTCTAGACATATTGGGGCATCGCGGGCTTCTAATTAACTTGCAATGGTGAAAGATTATTTGGTCGTGGACATAGTGACTCAATTCATGAACAACGTTAATATACACCTCATATTGCAAAAATAACGGATTAAAGATTTTCAAATTTCGAATATTATATGGAAGTAAAAGTCTCTTATACCCACTGACGGAACTAGGCCACCCCAAATTTCGAATCAATTTTGTGCACACTCCATAAAAGAGTGTGAACGTAACAATGCGATGCCATTGGTTGCTTTATAACAAACGTTATCTAATTAATTAAATTTGTTTTTTTATTTTCTTAAAAGGGAATTAGGATATATCGTATATGCTCGCTACCTTAAATATAGGCTTTTAAACTTGGAAATAGTCAATTAGTCACGGTGGTATCGCTCCATCCAACAAACTTGTGCATTATTATTCCATTGATCCTATCTCTGGTCGGATTGAGGATGTCTTCTTCGACACAGTGATAAAGCAAATCAATGAAGTTTTTCTCATCTTTGCCGCGATGTTCTTCTTTAATTTGGAACAAAGACGATTATTCATGACTTGATTAAAGAAAGCGTATCTAGCTCATGAGATGTTCTCTTACGCTTTTCCTGTTAATCCAATTAAAATATCTTTCCACTTAAATCACTTATTGTTTGAGGGTGAAAATGTTTTCTGCTGATTTTGGTAATTTCGGTGTGTGGGTGAGAAACGGATTTAAACCTAAACAACGTCTTGCTGAGGGGAGTACTTTAGATTCCGAGATCAACTGCATAAGTCCGGCCTAAACCAAGAAATGGCGGTTCCCGGACTTGCTTCGGTCGAAAGTGAGGAGAATGGGTTGGTTTTGGGGAGGGAAGCAAGGAAAGTGATGAGACTACTAGTTGATTCGAAGAGTAGTTGTGTTACGACTTGTATCAGAAAGTGGGAAGCTAGCAGATGGAAAGCTAGTAAACGTTTTCTGAGTGGTGTATCCTCCTGACTGAACTTGTCGTTCAATGGAAATAGTTAAGACCTATTTATACAAGTCGAAGTGAAACGTACTCTGGTCTCATTAAGGAATGGAAAAATGGGTGAGTAAATGGGAGGAGGTGGTAACGTTAACGCATGGAATTGATGTTCCATAAAAGAGCGTTTCACCATTAACTCCCTGTATTTACTAACCGCCTCATCTGTATGACACTTCTAATGACGGCCGTAGTGTACGCCGCACGCCGTAGACCGCCAAACCAATACCCAAAGAGGATCCCCAGGTTGTGATATGTGTTGATGTCTCGAATATTTTTGTGGAAGTAATGTAGCATATTGTTGTTGCTCAGAAAGTCGTGCTTGGGAGACTTGTCAAGGCAGTGACCTCCGACGGTCGAGATTTTGCATCTTAAGATGAGAGTAGCCGTTGATCGTTCCACGCTTTGTTTTGGTGGCCGTATAGGGAAGGCCAGCATGTGGCGCTGGCATGCGTTGGCATGGCATGCCTTGGTGCGGTTTGCGGGCCAAACTAGGTTTTTAGGTCAAAGGTTACCATGTGTTGTATGGTAACCTTGGACGGCTAGGGATTTTCTCACCGGGATTGAAGGGCGACTGGGTGATTGTCGGACGTCTTCGTTTTTTGGTAGCCGTGTAGGGAAGGAAAGCATGGTGGCGCGACTAGGTTGGCATGCCGTTGGCATGGCATGGTTTGGGCGTTGCCAAACTTAGGTTTTGGGTCAAAGGTTACCATCGTTGTCTGCAACCTCGGATGGATAGGATTTTCTCCTGGGATTTAAGGGCGACCGTTGATTGTCGCACGCCTTCGTTTTGGTAGCCGTGTAGGGAAGGCCAGCATGGTGGAGCGGCTAGGTTTGCATGCCGTTGGCATGGCATGGTTTGGCAAACTTAGGTTTTTCGAATCGAAGGTTACCATGCGTTGTTGAGCTAATATTGGAAACAAACATTATTGCTTATCTTGAGGATTTCGAAATTGGTAGATCTTGTTTCCTAATAAGCCTTAGTCATCACATTATAAATAGTGGAGCTTGTATCTTACAAACTCATCCCTTGAACACATATTTGTATTTGATCATATGGGAAGCCAACTTGTTAAGAGATAGAAGTAATCTAATTGGGTGAAACATCTTGCGATGCCTTCGTTTAAAGTCTTATTTGGGATCAAGAAGCTATTGGTGGTACCGTTGGTGGGAAACTAAATAGTATTGCTATTTTAGTTTACCTTGAGGTTCAAGCTTTCCCCAACCCCTTCTCATCAATGAACTCCGACGTATACGAAGGAGTGCGGTTCGTCGAAATAAATTTCTACCTCTATATCTATCTCCTGAGATGTTTGGATTTTTCAAAACTCCATGGGCATGCGAGAAGAGAAATACTATTATTTGATTAAGAAAAATCGGTATATTTAATTATCTTCAATATATCAAACTTGTTTATTCTGGTTATTCTTGGTCTCAACTATAAGAAGTTGCGGTAGCAAATTTGTATAGCATCATATTTAAGAGTAATTAAAACTTGATGAATAGGTCCCCATAGTTTTCCTGTCAGGACCGGTTCATCGTTAAAAAATCTTGTTGTGTTGTAGTATAATTGTAGTATTTTTCTTGAAAATGACAGGAGTACCAAGTACACCAACAACTTTTCGTTCGGCAACCTGTATGGATAAAAAAAATAATACAATTTCAAACAAACCAACTTAATGATCCTTGAGAATACGTATGTAAGGTTTATATGCGGTTGCGAAATCCCACAACACACCCCTCATCATATCTTGATAATAATTTCTAGATCTAAACTTATTTGATATGAAAATAGAGATGAAAATCCTAAAATTATAAATGGAGACACAAGAATTTACGTGGTTCGATCAATATGATCTACATCACGGAGTTAGGATTTTCACTATGATTATTGAAATTATATAAGTATTACATTGGGACTCCATTAATGAGTATTTGGAGCTCTCGGTCTAGTTTTAGGGAAAAGAAGATGATAAAGAAAATAAAGTCCCTCTACAAAAGTGTGTCCTCTCTCTTACAAAATTGTCCCCCCTTTCTCTCTCCCCGCTCTCCTCTTTATATAGGTGTTTACATAGTGGATGGCCATTTAAAATTTGTCCTTTAATTTCGAGTATGGCTTGCGGTAACCTCGCGAGTTTGTAAATGTTAATTTCATAAATATCTTTAATTTCGCTAAATTACCACACTTTACTCATGTTTACACCGTTGTCATCTTATGTCAATCCCGTAATTATTTTACGATGTCCTCGAATCATTGTTGATGAGATTTTCGCTGGTGTGTCGTTGTTGCGATATTTGGATCCTACATTATATATCTATCTCTTCTCAATTAATCACTATAGACTAAGGAATCCGTGAACTTTGATTTTTAAGAGACAGATTACTTGGAAGATCTCAAAAATCAATATCCAAAATCAATCTAGTTGAATCCAAATAATCAATCGGAATTTGCCAAGTAATAAACTTGTTATCTATCTTTCAAGATACAAATTCTACAAGAAACAAGTCTCTAGTGGTTCACCATTATATGGACGTATCTATAAATATTGAATACGTACTAATTGTGCAAATCTTATTATAAAGATAAAAAAATTGTAATGCGAAAAGGGAAAAATACAAGACACAAAAAGGCTACGTACCGAGGAAACCGCGATGAAGAAAAACCCCCTGGGACCTCGTCCATATTAGAACATGAAACTTTATTAAGGCACTTTACGACACTGCCTATTATCAAACTTGATGTAATATAGTTGAGGCCGAATCCACCCTCGGGCGATTCACTTACGGTCGCAAGGCTCTACACATTGATTCCCTTAGTCAGTCATTCTTTATAACCTAACGGTTGCTTCAACCCTAATCAAGACATTTGATACCAATCGCCTCTAACGGATAAGCCTATTTGATTTCCCTTTAGATAAAAAGATCAAGGCTTTAAAAAATCTGTTTACAACTAGCAAACCTCACAAATCCGGAACACTTACACTTACTTAGATGAGAAACTGGGTTCTTTACCACCTCTCAAGAATTAATCTTCAACTTATCAATTAAGAATAATTTTTAGATATCTATCTTGACGAATCACAAAGTCTCGAGACAAAGAAACCTGGAGGATCTCGATTGAATAGGATAGGTTCCCCACTCTTCTTTTGATCCGTCTTAGGGCCGAGTGGCAGCCTCGACACGAAAGGAAGTGCGATGTACCAACCTTCTCCTCGTATCCGCCACTATTAGATATCTACTTTAGTGGTAACGATTAGGATGAGCGATCAATCACTTTTGACATCTATATAATTTCGATTGATTTTGAATTGGGTAGAGAACTTTGTGATTACTATCTATCTTGCCAGAAAGATATTCGAAAACCTCATAACGAAAAACCAAGATTAGGATACACGACTATCAAGGTAAAGATAGTAGGACTTGGCTTCATATATCACGAAGCGAAGTATTTATTCATAAAACTAATAAAAATTCACAGAGAAAACTAAGGGCAATAAAGGGCGACTCGGATATCAATTAGGACACAAAGAGTTAGGGGTTGGATTTCCTAGTTGAAAGAGCATCGCTATTTATAGTTTTCAATACTAAGAGTTGCTTAGAATTCAATCTAAGATAATAGAATAAACAAAACACTTTCTTTGTTGAGATGAAACTCGGGTTAGTGTTTCAAGTAAGCATGTGAGATTATTTATTTTTTTGAAAACTACATATAAAAAATTTACACAAGTGCTGTTCTGATCACAGTAATATAATGATTGTTCTTTGTTGGCAAATATTCCTTATGAACTATAAGGAATTCGATGTTCATTTTAACATTTAAGAATTTAATCATGATACACATACACAAGTGTTTTAGTGATCAATGATTTCTTAGAGGTATTAAGAGAGTCATAGCAATATTGAACATATTTAAAACATAAGTGTAGGATCGGAATGTCGCGACATCAATACT
>JAJJWW010019157.1:0-161949 GCA_023531295.1 Papaver armeniacum | reverse complement strand
CCCATAAACAAAAGGTTATTCATCTTATTTGGGGTTTCAGATGTTGGTTGGTAGTGTTGATAACATAAGATATACTGTCAGGTATTGTATCTTTTTAAGCAGCAATCCTATCACTTGGTCTCCCAAGAAATAGAATATTGTAGCTCATTTTTCCACTAAAGCAGAGTATATATAGGAGTTTATCTCACAATGCAGATGAGCTTATCTGAGTTTGTTATGTGTTTAAGGACCTATATTTTCACTTCCTTCTATACCTAAATCGGGGTGTGTGAAGATTCTACATTTTAGCTTCAAATCATACTAATATATTAGTCAAGATTCTTTTAGTTAAAAAGATCCAAATATAATTTTTTTATTAAATCAATTAAAAACAAATCATACTAATATATTAGTCATGGCAGTAGTTTATTTTGATGCAGTTAAGAAGCAAATCCCAGACCAATTTCATTTTTCTCAAAGAGATTCCATCTTATGGCAATGCAACCGTGTCAAGCACGCACAAGACTACCTTTTGGCGGTACCTATTAGCGGTCTTAACCAATGCCTCGGGCCTAGACAATTTAGGGGTCTGTGCTTTGTTATCGCCTCGGTATTCCTTTGTTCGTTGAGAATAGTCCATGTCCAAGCTCGTAGCAAAACTATGGACATCTTTGATTAAAAACTGAAAATTTGGTAAATAAAATCCCATTTCTGGCTTTCGGGGGGGGAGGGGGGCGATAATGTAACTCCATAATAAGGTTCCCCCTTATCATTTTCTTATAAAATAATTAAATTAAAACACATTGAAATTCAGTTGGAAATGCTATAAACCATCAAGAAAATAGGTTTTGGAAATAATTTAGTTCAGGATTTGGAAATTTTGATGGTTTCCATGTGCTCCTTGCAACAATACATCGATACCATATGTTGCTGCAAGGAATGAGGAGTTCCATAAAAACGAGTATAATTCTGCATTTGTCCCACTTCTAGTCTGGTCGACATGATGTGTCGCCCATCTAACGCTTCACAAAAAGTGCATGCCTAGATCTTCAGGAAAGGGCGCCATATGTAGTCTCGCTTGTTGAGTGGATGTGCAAGTGGGGTGTTCATAATTGTTAGGGTGAGGAAAACGCCCATACCCGGGAATTTCACCCGACCCATCCCGGAATTTAGCGGGTAAACATCCGTCCGTTGAAAACATACGTACCCACTTGTACACATTCTTCTGTTTAAATTTCTTCAGTCCGCCGCTAGATTATCATATATACCCAACTCATAACCACCAAGTTGTGTGATGGTTCTCAAGCTTCCTCCCATAGGGGAGGTTGGAGTTTGATCCCGTGTAACAATATAAATCCTACGCCAAAGTACCCAGGTGTAGTTCGAAGGACTATAATATGATTTCAGGTGAATTTCCTCTGTTGTGGTTAAAAGCTGAATCAAGCTCTCTTCCTAGAGCTTCTGGCCCCACCAGAGATTATTTCCACCAATAAGAATCTCTGGTTTTTTTCCCACTACTAATATTTGGTATTTTCGGCCCCACCAGTAGGGAATCTCGAGTTTCTGGCCCCACTCGAGGGATGAGCAACCATTAGCTTTTCTTATTCGGCAGCCCTACTTCTCTGTTGTCTTTTCTTATTCGGCTGTTCTTCAGAAATTAGGGTTCACTCCTTTTCTCTTTTTTGTTTTGATTTTCGAATTTTTACGGTTGTATTTTGATTTTGCAAATAAAAGGTTTATCAGTTCAAGACAGGTATGAACTAACAAGAGTTTCACACTAATAACAATAATAGCTTTTGATTGATTATTTTCTCTGTTGTGATTAAGGTTTTATTAGTTCAAAACAGATATGAACGGACAAGAGTTAAATGCTTATTAATTTTGTACTCTAATTATTTCGTTTGTAGCGTGATTAATTGTCGAAAACCACCCTTGGTTTCTTTGTTGTGCCGTGATAATATGTCCATTAGGTAATGATGTTATGGCATACTCATTCATTGAATTTATTTAACATCAATAGCACAACTCTTTATTCTTTCTCTTCCTTATCATGTCATTTACAGCTCTATCATCAAACTAAGCAGAAGCTTGCCCAAAAATGGATTTGACTGCAGTTCATGAAGTTTTGGAAAAGGCTGGGTACACGGACGGAGGAATATGCAACGAGTTTAGTGGTGCACGCTGAAACTCTCGAAGAAAATTTGGTTGAATTTGGTATCTTTAGATAGATTTTAGAGGAATCTGAGTGGTTGTGTAAATTGCAATATTTAGTGAGTCACGGGTTCCTGATCTCTTTCAGGTCTCGAAACTGGCATAAGCTACTCAACAAATTTTGAAGCTATTGAAAAACAAAGAATCCTTTGAGACTTAGATTATGCTAATTAGTATCGTACAACTTTGGAAAAGGATCTCCGTGCATTAATGCTATATAAGGTGATATACTACCTGTTTTTGAATACGAGCTAATTGGTAATTACCTATTGTTTAATATTCAACAATGTTGCTCTAAGTAGGTGGGTGCTGATATTCAGTGGAGGAAACAACGTCGACCAAACTCCTAATACACCTAACTCAGTTTGGCTGAGGTAAAACAAATGGACAAAATAAGCTTACTGTTTGAAAAGGTACACATTCGAGTTTGTATCGTCCTATAGAACTCTGTCGTCAAAAACATTTTGTTAACCTTTTTTGCCTATATATAACGATATACTCCTGCGTATCGTGTCAAAATTAAAAAAAACAAACAACGATGTACTAATGTGGTACCTTTGTGCATAATTAGATTTGCTAAACTTAATGTTGTGATAACTGAATTAGGTCTCCTAGCAAGATTAAGCCCAAGGCAATGGCAATAATCTGCAAAGCCTACTAGTGATACGATTAAGAAATATTTATTATATCACTGCACGCTCATGCAGACACTTCATAAATATTCAACACAATATTGCCATAATTATCCATTACAACCGTGTTTTGTTATTTGTTTTGCAGGTACCCTTGAAAGTATCAATTTGTACTAATGGTTGTGGGAAAAGGCGTCGATATGTTACTGGTTGCAGCTTCGGAAGCTGACGAGTACTGATCTGGTTTAAGAGCAATGATTGTTGTTACAAGTTGTGTTGTGCTAATTGAGAAAAATATATAAGGAACGTAGATGAAGATATATATATATATATATATATCAATTACAAGTGAAGCTCATCGATAGTAAATGTGGTAATTAATTACATGTAGGGCACTTCTTTAGTTCACTCATGCATAGTTGCCGAGGAATCTGTAAAGAAATCTACCCAGTCAACGGATACTGAACCATGTTGTAAATGCTAAATACTCCCTCCGTCCTATTTTAGATGAAGGGGAAGGTGTTTTCACGTAGATTAAGAAAATGGAAAGAGATTAATTTTTTTCCATATATATCCCTTAATAATAATTGTTAAAATATTTAAATCTCCTAGTTTTTTGTTCCTTGTTTCTAGTGGTCAATGCAGGGTCAAATTAGGAAGAAAGTGTGAAAATTATGGAAACCTTCATCTATTTTGGTACTAGAATAAACCCTTTCCCCTTCATCTAAAATAGGACGGAGGGAGTATATGATATTACAAGTGTATGCCAGGTTAACGACAGTTACTTCACCTCCCTTAGAGCAAGTCTTATGTTGGAATCCAAGCCATTCCAAGTGTGGAAAAACCATGGAATGTCAAGTCTAGTGGCTTCCAAGTTGGGGTCTTCCACAGAAAATCCAAGCAGTGTTCCATGATTTCGTGGGATGGTCCGTGGAATCCATGGTAGCGCTAATAAGATTAGCGTAAAACGCTATTCAGAATACCACACTAGAAGACGGAAAACGCCAATCAGAATAGCGCTTTTCTTTTATCCGTAGATTTAAAACGAGCCATTGAAAATCTAATGGCTGAGAAAAAAAACGCTAATCTTAATAGCGTTTGTGCTATTCTGAATAGCGTTGAACGCTATTCTGAATAGCGTTTTTTTAGCACTATTCTGATTAGCGCTCAACGCTATTCTGATTAGCACTCAACGCTATTAAAATTAGTGTTTTTGTTGTTCCACCACTACACTTGCGCTTCTATCCACAATTCCAAATGTTGAGGTGGCGTGGAAGATGGAAGATGGAACTCTTCCACCATAAGACTTGCTCTTATGCGCATTCACTGCCTGCAATTGTCGCTTTATCCGTTTGTATGTGTCTATCCCTTTGGGGCTTCTTTCAAGTGGTAAAATCTGCATTTCGGCACAAGTGAGGTAGTATTGGGATTTACAAGAGAAAAAAAAAAGAGCTAATACATCAGAATAAAGGCGTAAAAGTTACGGAGATTTGCTCACCCGCAATAAAATCCAAGAAATGTGTTGTAATTTATTGTAACTAGTATGTAACCCGTGCTACGCACCGGGAACGATGGGAATTGCAATGAATCATTCAATATCGTTTAGTATGTTAAAAGTTTGAACCAAATTCATCAATTACATATTGTTTAAAATTTTGCAGAATAAGAATTCTCTTAAAGAAAATACATTTGAAAAATTATATTAACATTTGAAAGCGGTAAACATCTCATGATATTGCCAACATCACTACTATAGATTTGAAGCGTTCTACTCAAAGTACCACTAAAACTACCCTAAGTCTTTCATGATATTAGTATACACATTTCTTTCTTATTTAATTTTTTCAACTTAAAAGTAAATAAACAAAGTCGTAATAGTATTCTACCACAGAACCCCAATAATGGCTTCCAGTTCCGTCAACTATTATTTGTTCTTCACCCGTTATACACTCCATACCTACCTCACATACCATATCGTATATTTGCGTCACAAATTAAGCCGCCAACTCAAAAATTCCTCCATGCTCCAACTCCTTTGTAGTAAAATGAAAACACACAATATATTAGGTGTATCAAAATTTTCCATTAGAGACACTAAAAAATGATATTACTATACAATAGACTGAGAACTCTAAATAGTGCAAAGGATATGAAGTGCTTCCCGTATAATAAGATGTAATCAAGGAACTGCACTGATATATATTTCTTCAGAAGTCATTTACTTGCGTTAAGAATTAAGCGGACAACTCAATTTCAGGCTCCAATTCTCTGAAATTAAATGAAAAATCTCACTCACTATATAGGTACGTGAATATATGATTATACACACTTAAAAGAAACTCGATATTAATATAAAATATGATTATACACACTTAAAAGAAACTCGATATTAATATAAAATAGATTGATAACTCTAAACAGTAGAAAACATATGAAGGGCTTCCCGTCGAAGAAGATTTAATCAATTATTTCTTCAGAAATCATACTTGTATTGAGAATTAACCGACCAAGTCAATTACTATTCCAGACTCCAATTCTCTGAAGTTAAATGAAAAATCTCACTCACTATATAGTTTTGTGAATATATGATTATAGACACTAAAAAGAACTCGATATTAATATAAAATAGATTGATAACTCTAAAACGTGCAAAGCATATGAAGTGTTTTCCGTCGTAGAAGATTTAATCAATTATTTCTTCAGAAATCATACTTGCGTTAAGAATTAAGCGGCCAAGTCAATTACTATTCCAGACACCAATTCTCTAAAGTTAAATAAAAAATCTCACTCACTATATAGTTACGTTTATATATGATTATACACACTTAAATTAAAAGAAACTCGATATTAATATAAAATATGGTTATACACACTTAAAATAAACTCGATATTAATGTAAAATAGATTGATAACTCTAAACAGTGGAAAACATATGAAGTGCTTCCCGTCGAAGAAGATTTAATCATTTATTTCTTCATAAAGCATACTTGTGTTAAGAATTAAGCGACCAAGTCAATTACTAATCCAGACTCCAATTCTCTGAAGTTAAATGAAAAATCTCACTCACTATATACTTATGTGAATATATGATTATAGACACTGAAAAGAAACTCGATATTAATATAAAATACATTGATAACTCTAAAAAATGCAAAGCATATGAATTGCTTCCCGTCAAAGCAAATGTAATCAATTATTTCTTCAGAAATCATACTTGCGTTAATAATTAAGCGGCCAAGTCAATTACTATTCCAGGCTCCAATTCTCTGAAGTTAAATGAAAAATCTCACTCACTATATAGTTATGTGAATATATGATTATAGACACTAAAAATAAACTCGATAGTAATATAAAATAGATCGATAACTCTAAAAAGTGCAAAGCATATGAAGTGCTTTATTTCTTCAGAAATCAAACTTGCGTTAAGAATTAAGTTGCCAAGTCAATTACTATTCCAGGCTCCGATTCTCCGAAGTTAAATGAAAAATCTCACTCACTATACAATTATGTGAATATTTGATTATAGACACTAAAAAGAAACTCGATATTAATATAAAATTGATTACGAATTCTAAATAGTCAAAAGCATATGAAGTGTTTCCCGCCGAAGAAGATGTAATCAAGGAAATGCGCTGATTTTTTTTTCCAGAAATTATATACTTGCGTTAACAATCAAACGGCCAACTCAAATACTATTCCGGGCTCCAACTCCTTGTAGATAAATGAAAAGTCACACTCCCTATATCGTTGTATCAATCTATGATATTATAGACACTAAACAGAAACACGATATTAATATAAATTAGATTGCCAACTCTGAATAGTCAAAGCATATAAAATGTTTCTCGTCGAAGAGGATATAATCAAGAAAATGCATTAATATATTTTTTTTCATAAATCATATACATGAGTTACTAATCAAACGGACAATTCAATTACTATTCCAAGATCGAACTCCCTGCAGTTCAATAAAAAATCACACTAACTATATAGTTCTATTAGAATAAGATATTAGAGACACTAAAAATAAATACAATATATATTAATATAAAATAGATTGCAAACTCTAAATAGGGCAAAGCATATGAAGTGCTTCACATCGAAGAAAATGTAAATAATCAAAGAAATGCACTGATATATCTTTCTTCAGAAATTATATACTTGCGTTAAGAATCAAGCGGCCAACTTAAATACTATTTCGGGCTTCAACTCCATGTAGTTAAATGAAAAATCAGACTCTCTGTATAGTTGTATCAATATATACTGTATCAGAGACACTAAAAATATATACAATAGATTACCAACTCTAAATAGTGCAAGTATATGAAGTACTTCTTCCCGTCGAAGAAGGTGTAATCAAGGAAATGCAGTGATATATCTTTCTTCAGAAATTATATATTTGCGTTAACAATCAAGCGTCCAATTAAATTACTATTCCGGGATCCTACTTCTTGTAGTTAAATGAAAAATCACACCCCCTATATCGTCGTATCAATCTATGATATTATAGACACTAAAAAGAAAACACGACATTAATATAAATTAGATTGCCAACTCTGATTAGTCAAAGCATATAAAATATTTCCTGTCGACGATGATGTAATCAAGAAAATGCATTAATATATTTTGTTTCAGAAATCATATAAAAGCATTACTAATCAAACGGACAACTCAATTGCTATTCCAAGCTCGAATTCCCTGTAGTTCAATAAAAAATCATACTCACTGTGTAGTTAAATTAGAATAAAATATTAGAGAAATTAAAAAGAAATACAATATTAATATAAAACAGATTGCGAACTCTAAATAGCGCAAAGCATATGAAGTGCTTCCCATCAAAGAAAATGTACGTAATCAAAGAAATGCATTGATATATCTTTCTTCAAAAATTATATACTTGCGTTAAGAATCAAGCGGCCAACTTAACTATTTCGGGCTCCAACTCCATGTAGTTAAATGAAAAATCATACTCTCTGTATAGTTGTGTCAATATATGATATTAGCGACACTAAAAAAAAATACAATATTAATATACAATAAATTGCGAACTCTAAATAGTGCAAGTATATGAATTGCTTCCCGTAGAAGAAGGTGTAATCAAGGAAACGCAGTGATATATCTTTCTTCCGAAATCATATACTTGCGTTAAGAATCAAGAGGCCAATTCAATTACTATTCCGGCTCCTACTCCTTGTAGTTAAATGAAAAATCACAATCCCTATATAATTTTATCAAAATATAATATTACAGACACTAAAAAGAAACACGATATATTAATATAATATAGATTGCCAATTGTAAAAGGAAAAGCATATGAAGTGCTTCGCCTCGAGGAAGATGTAACAAAGGAAATGCACTAAGGACTGATATATCATTCTTCAAAAATCATAGTATAATTTTGTTAAGAATCAAGCGACTGATCAAATTACTCTTTCGGGCTCCAACTCCTTGTAGTTGAACTATGACTGATATACAATTTTTTTGTTTTTGGAAAATGCTTTGTATCCTGGATTTATCTTGAAATGATTACCGAGAAAGAGAGAGCGGGAACCTAGTTCCCCACGCACCAATCCCGATGATAGAGGGGATGATGTTTCCTTTAAATGTTTTATGTTATATAAGCAATGTAGAAATTTTTGGATTGTCCAAAAGTCGTGAACCGCGTCTTTCAGATATATGTTGCCTCATCGTATAAATATAAGCAGTCCGTAAGACATATGGTATATGTTGTTAACCTGAATCTAATAAGTTAGTACATTTTTAGGGGGAAATATAGTAACAATAATTGTAGTTCTGTATTTGAGATAGATTTTTCTTGGTAAAATATATTTCATCTTTTTTTGCAAGTTCCGTACTCCAACCTAGCTCACTTCAAGAGAATAGTAAAATATAAAGCATGATGTAACGGTAAATATGCAGGACAACATTCATTAATTCTTGTAAATCCTTTTTTTTTTTTTTGCTTTTAGATGAAAAAGAATATCGCGAGGAGCTTTTTCATACCTGAGCTTTTCAGGTACGATGACCGATATTTCTTCCAAAGTTGGCAGAATATAACGTCTCTTATCATATTTCTCATTTCCTACGGCCCCGCACCTATATTCCAAACCAAAAAGATGGGGAACGCATCCACATCTCATTGGAATAATGGCATAACATGTACTCACGGAAATAGCTGGAAACCCATGACAACTCTAAACTAATTACATATCTAGAACGAACACCGATTGTATGAATGTTGTCCAACTAAGTCAGCACACACAATGTTCCTAAAATAGACGCTTTAAACATTATCATAAAAGAATGAATCTTTTTAACTACTTCCTGCATGAAACTTTTATGCGGAATACCTTAGAAACACTGATTAAGTTGGATCCAACGTGGATAATAAGCACAACATTCTTGTCATTTTTTCTTATCAAGAACCCGGAGAACGGAAAGCCCACCAACCAAACACACATCCACAAAATGTGTTGAACTGGACTTTTTGATCCACACTTGCTATTTCTGGATTTTTCAGAATCGTCAGAATCGCTCTTGATGGTAAACCATTTCCAATACCCCGTTACAGTTCATAAAAAAAATTATTTGCTTGATTTTGTGGATGACTATATATTTCTCAAAGCCAACAAACTATGTGAAACTCTGAATCTCTAGTACGATGAAGATGAACATGAGTGCGATGATATTTATGAAGATTATGGAGACACGGAGCTTTTGGTAGAAATTATATCGGGTTTACAGTCTTAGAGGAGAAACTTTAGAATTGGAAATAAGGGACGCTTGAGAGGAGTAGGATATAGAAGTTATTAATATCCTTGAGTTTTCTCTTGATGTTATTTATTTTGTGTTAGCTTTTTTTTTTTGGAGCTTTTTGAGTTATCTTTGCACTTATTTTTTCTGAACCCCTTTGGTTTATGGGGGTGGGGGACTTTGAGCCCTCCTTGTAATTCTTGTAATTACGTTTTTTTGCTTTAATAAACTATTGGACTTAGAAAAAAAAAAAACTGAATCTCTAGACACATTTTTTTTTTGGCAGGAATGACACATTTTCTAGTTGTATGTTAGATGGCTTACGGTACAACAAAATCCTATTTGGAGTCTTCGGACCTCATTAACTGTGAAATCCTATTTGGAGTCTTCGGACCTCATTAGTTGTGAATAGACCACATGCATGTGTATAACTGAATAGTTTCTGTTTTCTCTTTCTCTTGCTTTTCTTATCTTTATTGAATATAAACAAAAATATTTTTCCGCGGTAAAACCTGCCACATATCCACGTCTACTAAATTTATTATATGGAAAGCAATTAGTTTAACAAAAAGCCTTTACAGACCGAGGAAATACTACACCAAAAAACTGCCACACACATAACACCCCCTGCACGTCTCCCGAGGGGCTGGGCCCACTGGGACCCACAAACAAAAGATTTTTTTTTATAAGAGGCGGTTATTACCTGGTTTTATTTCTCGGTCTGTAGTGAAGCACTGTTAGTCATGTGTTGAGAGTTGTCAACCGAATACACTGTCATATAGATTTCTCAAGGCGTACCAAGATTGCCACTTCATATAGATTTCCCAAAGCGTACCAAGGTTGCCGCTGTACAATCGGGCTCTAAACATATAAAACTACTCATTTTGTTGCATTCACGAATTGAGATTATGATTATATATAACCTGCATTTTCCAAATTTTTTGATTTAGTTAAATTTGAGATACTGAACTACTTATCCTTATTATAATTATATTAAAATCTAATATGTAACTTGATATTTATATTAAAGAGATAATCAAACAATTGTCTTGATATAAGTTGTCGACATATTTATTAAATGATTGTTTAATCATGGTAAAGTATGAACCATCATCAGGCCATTGATTCTCTTTGAGAACATTACTGGTTTTAATAGGTTGAAGTGATATTATTGAAAGCAATAAACAGAAAACACAAATCTGAATATCTAATAAGTTGAAACTTGGCTAATCTATCTATGACATCAAGGGTAAAATATTGAGCTCAACTAAGCTTTATCGAGAAGAAATAATCTCCAACCAATGTACAATATTACACCTGTATCCACATGTTTAAGTTTCAAACTCACAGATAGATAAAGCTAACCCGCCAAAACTTGAGTCGAAATAGGAATACGCGCCAAACCTCATTGCAAAGAAAAAAACTCTCAATATGATAGAATTTATAAGAATTATAAAAAAAAAACTTACAAACGCACTTAAAACTGATTAGGTTGAGTGAAGTCAGTAGTATGTGCATACATAATACCTTCTACAAATTAATCTGGAAAAAGGCTCCCAAAGATCTTTTAGGTTTTCGATTAGGGGCTTGCCCAAGAGAGTCGATCAAGACCCAAGTTTCTTATACTTAAGTTGCCAGGACAATTATCACAATGGGAAGGATAACCCCGAAAATCCCCAATAGCAAGCACGTCTGAAACATTGGTAGGAACGTCAAGTCATTAGTATGTGGAGGCGCAAGATTAAGATAGTTAAGATCAAAAAAACGAACTACCAAAAGCTTACCAGGGATGATTTTTTTTTTTGGGTCTTCACGGATTTCGAAAGTTAAAACTTTTGCCTGTTGACTTACCATATATGATCTCTCTACACTTGTTCCTGTTGTGATAATATTCATTAAGAAATCTGGTCATTTTATCTCTCGATCCTTCCTTGCATCTCAATTATACTCCGAAAGGAAAAAATAAATAAAATAAGCATCAGATGAGCATAACAACAACACTACGAAGAAAATACTAATGGTTACCAAAGTCCGCGATCCTACAAAAGTAATAGAATGCACCGAAAAAAGACTTAGATGCATGCAAGGTGTTGATTAGAAGCCACACGCTTCAAATTCTATAAATTGACTATCTCATAATTTAGAACTTATACTGGATCGTAACAACTTCTGGTGGGATAAACCGGTTGGAGACTTGGATTTAGAAAAATTAGGTATAAATACAGTATCAGTAAATTAAAGCTTGGAAAAAACAGAGAGTTTCAACTGCCAATGAGTAGCCTTTAACAACATCCATTTCACCACTTGCACCACTACATAATGGTTGGGACTGAAAAGAACAAGCATAAGCATGAATTTCATGGGGTTTTTTTTCCCTCTAAGGAGTGAGGTGTCTTTGCTTTGACTTTCTCATCCATAGTTGACCTTGTTTAAGAGCCTTTCATTGTCGTCATACCAAGATACGACACAACTCTAACTTTATGTTCAAATCCAGAGAATAATTTAAAACCATGTTTCTTTAAAGCAAAGTATATCTACTGGGATGTAAATACCAAAAGATCACACTGAACGTGCAAAAGCTATTTAACCTCTTAACCGTTGATAGTTGAAAATAAAAGAGCAGCGGCCATTAGTCAACGAAAAATCAAGGAAAAAAAGTAGACGACGATTTTATTACCATAATTATGTATTGTGCTCCTACATAAAAATCAAAGAAGAATTTTACGAATACCCGACAAATATGATGACACTAACATAAACCAGATTAGGTCAATCGATAAACCCTAAACATTCAATAAATCCTCAATGAAACGAAGAACATCAAAGAAATACGATTTCACTAATTGACTACCTTATGCGATTATTATCACCTCCCATTGTCGCAACCATCGACACCAACTACTGCACACTTGAGGGACATGCAAAGAAAAATAAAAAAAGGATAATCATAGAATGTTCAAAGAATGTCACCCAAAGGAAAAAAAAAACAGAATAAACCCTAAACATTCAATAAATCCTCAACGAAACCAAGAACATCAAAGAAATACGATTTCACTAATTGACTACCTTATGCGATTATTATCACCTCCCGTTGTCGCAACCATCGGCACCAACTACTGCACACTTGAGGGACATGCAAAGAAAAATAAAAAAAGGATAATCAGAGAATGTTCAAAGAATGTCACCCAAAGGAAAAAACAGAGGAAGGAAAAAAAAACATGTAGGAATTACTGTTTAGTCCACTTTTTCATGACCCAATTAATGGCTAGTCCACCCGTGGAAAAGATTTACTCCTTAGTCCAAAAACTTCGTGGAGACTATAAAGTGTATTTTCTAAATGCCTAAAACACCCTTCCAGGTCTAATTAGTATCAACACATGTAAATGTTACTAGTAGTATGTTACTACATACTAGTAGTATCAATACGGTGATACTACATATTAATATGTACTGTACTAGTATTAACAAAAATATCTTATTATTACTAGTAAATTAGGTAACTACTTTACTATACTAGTAGTATCAATACATAATAATTTTTTGATATGTAGTATCAATACATAACATACTACATATCAAACATACTACATATCAATACATAACATACTACATATCAATATGTAGTATCAATACATAACATACTACATATCAAACATACTACATATAACATACTACATATTGATATGTAGTAGTATCAATCATAACATATTACTACTAGTACTAGTTACTACTAGTATACTACATAATACATATGTTATTACTACATACTACATACTAGTTACTACTAGTATACTACATACTACATATGTTATTACTACATACTACATACTAGTTACTACTAGTATACTACATATGTAATATGTAGTAACATATGTATTAATATACGTAATGTTATATGTTAGGGTTAGTAGAGTAATTCTACTCTTTTCAAAACTTTTTTGGACTAGGGAGTAAATATATTTTGCCGCTGGACTAGCCAGTAATCTGGGTCGGGTTTACTGGACTAAACAGGAAATTTCTCAAAAAACATTAGGGGAAAAGAAAAAAAGAAGAAGCAACGTGCAGAGAAGAAAATATTGCACTTGCTCAAGTACTTTAAATAGGAGGATGAAACTTTATTTTGGAAATAAAATCAAGCAATATTATAAAATGCATGCAATTACTATAATTTTAGTTAGCCACAATAATTTTGGATAGCTACATTAACTGTACACGATTAAGAATAATTTTCTTTTAGTAATAAATATCCGAAATTTTCAAACAATTTAGGATAACCATCCGATCAAAATAAAATATTCAATATCTTTGACCTCTAATAATAGAAATTCTTGTCTTAAATAATAAGAAAAAATTGCATGGAAACAAAATTTACTTTATGGAATGAATAATCAATAATATCAAAAATTGCATTGAAATAAAATTGAATTAATTCATAAAACAAAACTTTATTTAGGGAACAAAATCGATTAACATCTTAAAAATTACATAATCTTTATAATTTAAGATACCGAATATTTTTCCAAATTAATACAATAGTTTTCTTTATTTTCTGGATTTTCACAATAAATGCACGAAATTAATATAACAATTTTCTAAATAATGAGGGTCGTCCGTCGCGTGTGTCCCAACAATCCACCCAATCTACACCACACATTGTCAGATCAACAAACTATATCTAACGAAATTTCATCCGACGAATACAAATGGTTTCTCAATTAGCCAATGAGAGCGCGAGGTTACGCTCACTTTTATCCTGGTATGAGGGATGGTATTGAGTTTTTAGGTTGTTGATAGGAGAATGTCAGGGTGTTTAAGCTCTTTGCACTAATCGAGGCGGTGCTTTTTTATCCTGGTGTGAGGGATGGTATTGAGTTTTTAGGTTGTTGATAGCCTGTGAGAATGTCACGGAATCTGGTGTTTAGTTTATTTTTGATGCTTTAACTTTGCTTACTAATCTGAGGCCGTGCAGCGCACGGGCGCACAACTAGCTGTATCTTGTATGTATAAAAAAAAAAAGTGAAGTGCAACCACCAATAGTCTTGTTGCCTTGATAATAAACATAGTAAATAAATTTCAAGTCAGAAGCAAGTAGGAAGGAAGCAACATAACCGGGACTCTCAGACACAACTCTCCAGAGTCCAGACAATTAGGGTTCGTTTGATTCATTAAAATCCTACTATAAAACAATCTTTCATATCTGATAGTTAATTCTACAGAGAAGAAACTATGGCTGGTACTTCTTCACTGAATGGAAACTTCAATCCTACATCAGATATACAGATACCTCTTTTCAATTTATCTCAACTCCATCAAAAAATGGATTCACTTCAACAATTTATTGCAGAATCAATTGATCGGAATACTTTACTTGGAAAAGATCAAATGGATATGATCTCAAATGAAATTACATCAGCCATCCATCAAATTATCGTCAATGGATCTGCTTTAATCTCATCCACACAATCTCAAACTCTGGATGGTAAATCTCCAATCATTCCTGATAATTTTATTGATCAGCACATAGTCCTTGATTCTTCTTCTGGTGGTGATATAATTTCCCAAGATAGAGATCAAATCAAAGGAAAAACTGTTGAATCAAGGGTTCAGATGTGCTTTACAAATCCTGAACAGATGAGGAACTCAGCTGATTCATCAGAAGGTAATTATACCAACCCCGAGTTTAAGTTGAGTTCAGAGAAATTATTAGAAGTGAAAAAAGATCTTACAATCGACGAACAGATGGACGAGGATGAAAATTGTGAAATCGTAGAACTTGATGAAGTAGAATTACTGGCAGAACATGTACACTTTTGTGAAATTTGTGGGAAAGGGTTTAAAAGAGATGCAAATCTTAGAATGCATATGAGAGCTCATGGGAATCAATTCAAAACACTAGAAGCATTAACAAAACAACCAGATAAACTTATAATTGAGTCATCAGATTTAAGAAGAAAAGTAAGGTTTTCATGTCCTTTTGTTGGTTGTAATAGAAATAAATTGCACAAGAAATTTAGACCATTGAAATCAGCTGTTTGTGTCAAGAATCATTTTAGAAGAAGTCATTGTCCGAAAATGTATTCATGTGATCGATGTAACAAGAAAAGGTTTTCTGTATTGACTGATTTGAAAAGCCATTTGAAACATTGTGGTGATTCGAAATGGAAGTGTTCTTGTGGTACAACATTTTCGAGAAAAGATAAACTTTTTGGTCATATAGCTTTATTTGAAGGTCATATGCCTGCGTTTACTGGAGAGACTGAGAAAGGTATTACGAATGGGAAAGGGAATAGTAGTAAAGAAGTTACAGCCATGGAAGAAAACGAAGAAGAGTCCGGTTTTGAGAATTTTTTCGATGGTGTTCAAGAGAATTTTGGTGGGATTGTTCATGATGATGATAATGACAATGAAGATTGTTTGGGAGATATTTTTGAATCGCCAGTATTAGGTACCGGGATGGATAGTTGGTTTGATCTATAACATTGTTTTGCTGTAATTTGAATTTTCATTTTTTAGGGGTTTGAATAAAAAAAAATTGTAAAGCTTTGCACTTCAAACCAAGCTGTTTTTCGGCACATAGATCTTGTATAATATCTCGGTTCTGGTAATATTGATCGAATTGGTTTCGCTTAGGCACTATTCTGTCACTCTACCACTGAGCTATAAGGGGAGATGCTTGAGAAGTTCTATCAACGTTTGCCTATGAATCATACGTTATGGGCACTACAAATATCCCCAAAAAGCATCTTGATTATGAGATTCCCGCCACGTTATGAACGAGTTTCTAAAACTTTTCAATCGGTATGGCTTTGCCTTTGATCAATTCATTTCGTATCACGGGTTAAATAAGTGTACGTATATTCAATTCAACCCAATTCCAAACTTTGTTTATTCAATTGTAGTTTAATTTGAATGAAACCCGTGATCTTTTTGGCAGGAGAAAATTCTCCAACTCCCTCGACAATATTCCGCAGAAAGTGTTGTATAAATACTTGGTTGTTCCAAAGATAAGATCGCAACCGAGAAAATTATTCTGTTTCGACATATATACAGCACATCAAACATCTTGATTACTGCACCAGAGACCCGGCAAACAGAAATGTTAATTTCGTTAGAAGCTTTGGCAATGGCTGGTGTTGATCATACCCAATACAAAATTGATTCTGAAGAATGGGAGTGCGATGAAAGTGAAACACCTCCATCGTACTTGCTTGCTGACGGAGAAGACGAGGATTTCAATCAAATTCAAATTAAATCCACAAATGATGAGTCTGTAATAATGGGTTGTTTCAGCGATTCATGGTCTTCCTGTCTTTGGGATGATACATCGTCTTTGTGCTCATCCAGTACACAAAGAGACACTGAAGAATACGAGGATGAACCAAAACACGATGAAGCTAGCATGGATTCAGTTGGAATTGTTGTCGACCTGTTGGGAAAGGTTCCCATCGATAGATCGAAAGAAGTTGCTACTCATGAAGAAGATGATGACAATATTTTCACAATGAAGTTATGATGGATTTATGATGGATAAAAGAAAGAAAAGCCAGTACAGTGAATTAACTAATGATTATGAGGAAGATCAACAGATGAATTAGAGACACGGCCGAATGTAGCACTTAATTTGGATTTTATATTTATTTTAGCAGGACGTCGAATTACAGACGCAAATAGTAGGAAGATTAGTTGATGACGATACAAAGAGGTGAACAAATTAACCGGATATCAAACTTTTTTTTTTTTTTTTTTTTTTTTCACATTCTACGTATAGAGTCTATGGGCTAAACAAACAACAATTCCAGGAAGACATAAGCACAAGTTAGATGATTGTACTCCGTCATTTTTTTAATAGGACGTTGAGAAGATGTATGGCATTGTCTTGCAATAATATTTTTGCACCACAAATCGTGTATGAATTTTTTTGATAGGGGTATAGTCGCGTATAGTTAGGTCTATATATCCTTTCGCAGGTAGTTTGTGCTGATAGGGAGAGGCTTGTTTTCAATTATTTTTCTGATCGGTAAAATATTTAGTGTTGGCAAGTTTCACACTCTAATCAATGACGTTATTATCGAATGGCTTTACCATTATATTATAACTAGATGACACACCACTCTGGGGAGGTCAATCAAAAAAAGGAAACATTTGGGTGTAAAAGAAAATTTGTGCCTAAAGTGAAAGTATCACTTTTCTTGAAACGGAATAAGTACATTGTTTTATTAGTTGCAAAGGAAAATTAGTGGATGCATTAACCAAAATATGGTTACATTTGTTGTAGGGCCTACGACCCATCTATATAGTTAGGGTTTACCTTTCCATCTTATCTTATACTAATATAAAGAAAAGAGTTCTTTTTGGTAGGAGACACCCTAAATTATTTAGTTGTCCCCATTTTTTACATATTTACATAAATACCGTTGTTTTAAAAATACATCAAAAAATTTAAAAACTTAATATCTTTCAAAATATACACCGGATTTTTGTAAAATTTATAAATTTGAAAAGCTAAATCAATTATCTACGTAACGAGTATAAATAAGAATAGTAAATTTTTGTTTTAGGAAAAAAAATTCATGACTTTTCAAATTTAGTATTGTTGGATGAGTAAAATTCAAGCATCTGCATCGCACATGTCTCCTTACTAGTGTATATAAAGGATAGTGTAGCTATGTAATAAGGTTGATGCTAATCAATAGAAACTCTCTGTCTCTTTGTCTTTCCCTTCATTTCCACTACAAAACGTTATCATGCACGAAGCTATACCGCAGAGCTTTGGGTGATTTTTTTTCTCTACATGGATGATTTCCATCAACAACGCCGGAATCAAATAAGCTAAGTGAATTTTCTTTTCTTTTCTTTTCCCATTTTTTTTTTTGTTTTTGGCACAAACGTTGGGATATTAAAAGGTGAAAATTGATTTGATTATGAATTAGGGATTGTTTTGATTTAATTAATCCGCTTGTAGGCGAAAATTGATTTGATTATATTATTATTTTCGTACTGTGTATATAGTAATCAATCATGGATTAATCAATCAGGGATTATTCTGATTAACCTAATTAGGAATTATTTTTATTATTGTTATTGTTTTTCTCTTTTTGAATTTCGTACTGTGTATGCACTGATTAGGAATTATTTGGTCATGTTCGTACTGTGTGTATGCACTAACCAGGGTAACTTGGGATTTGCTTGCGGATCCCATCGGCGGAAATGTAAAATTTGGGGAAGACAAGTTGTCTATTCACGTTCCAAGGAGAACCGACTCGTTCCTGTATGGCCCCTGTTCCAGTCAACCCTGTTCCAATCCGATCCGGTCAACCCTTTTCCGAGTCGATCAACCCTGTTCCGATCCGATCCGGTCAACCCAGTTCCGGTCCGGTCCGACCCGTTTAGCCATGTTTCTGTTCCAGCCCGGCTCTGGTGTCCTGTTCGCAGCTTGGTTTTAGGCCGCGCGTGCCCAAGTCTTTTTCGGTTCTGTCTATATACGACGGGAACCAAAGTCTGAGGTATGTAACTATAATGTGGGTTTTTACATTGAGTACTTGTTAGGATGATTTATTTGTTTTTAGAACATGCCTAGTGTTCTTTGTTTTTGTCTTAAGATAAGTCCACATCATATAAACGATCAATTTAAATTGTGATTGCTTTTCTCGATCATTAAGGACTTTGGTCTTAATGTTATTTTGTTCCCTTGAATATGATATTGGCTATAGTTGAATGGTGTTTTTTGTTCAATTGGTTGTACCAACTCGATTCCAATGTATTCATTTGAAATTTAGAAATACTTGAGCACTATTATTTTTCCCTAAATTTGAATGTTATGTGGGATGTAATAAATTTGCTCGACTATTAAAGAGTCGGTATTTTCAAAAGATACGTTGGAAATAAAATCACATGTATTTCAATTTTTGTGGAAGAACTCACAAAAGGTGAAATGAGTCAGAAAATTTCCATTTCTCTACTTCATCCATGATACTAATGAACCAGTACATGTGTAGTGAGATTCTCTTGGCCTTTTGAGATAATGAATATTCTCAAATTAAGCTAAATGTAGAGAAATTGAAAATGGAAAGAGCCCCGAAGTAATGAAGGTTAGACGTACCGACTCATATAAAGCATGTGAAAAGGGACATATACATCATGAGACAAAGATGTATTTTTCCCTTGTAGTAATGACACCAAAGTACAGGTATCAACTGAATATGGGATGAAGCTAAAATGTAACTCTAGCTCTCATCATAAATGAAAGAGTTGGAAATGCACCTGGTCATAGATGTCGGTATATACAATGTAATGTGTGTATCACAATAACAACCACTTTTCACATCAACTATAATGGCAACAAGAACTTTGCCTGGCCAATTGACTATTTAATTGAACTAGATCATATGTATGCCCTTACAGTGAGAATGGATTTGATTGCATCTATAAATTATTTCTAATGAATGTGGAAGGAAGCATATTCTTAGAAAAATAGTGTGTCAATCTAGTGAATTGTAGATCAATGGAACCTGAATTACTGAATCCTTATCAACCCCAACAATGAAATGATTGGGATTGATTCATAAAGACTTTGACATAACCATAAGGCACATTGGTTGTGACACGATGTTCCGTTTTGAAAGTACTAACACGAGCATCACTTCATTTGAGTGTATAAGAAAATGAACTAATAGAATGCGAAGTTACGACATCTATCATAATCAGTGATTTCTAAAGTTACTAGATTTGCACTTCCTCTCCCCATTATGCTTTAGAGTAAGAAAGCACGTCACTCATCTTACAAAGTCTCTCTTTAGTGAAACATGATTGAGACCATCCTGTTTTACTTAGATGCAAATGTTAAATAACTCATTCTCCAAAGAAATAAAGTGTTGTTAGTGAACATATATCCATGCAGAATGCGAACCATTCAAGTGATTTATGGATCTGGTGGATAATTAGACGCATTGAATCAGTTATTGTTCATAACAAATGATGCGTTTAATTTTTGTAGAATTCATAGCACATATTATACAAAGCAAAGTGCAAAGGCTCACCACCCTTGTTAATACTAGAGAATTTACATCAAAAGGACTTGATGAATATTGCATGTTTAATAAGATCAATATAGAACATCTTATGCCCAATGGTCTCGCAGAGGCTACCATCAAAGGTTACAGATGGTGTCTAAGGAATAGGTTATGCGTACCAACCTACCTTTTATTGCTTTGGGGATATGCAAAATTGCGCGCATCTTTACTTAATTCGTTTTAGAACCCAATATTAGTCAACCTTTTCTGCGTACCAGTTGGTAACTGAATTTAAGCCTGACATTTGTGTTATTACGCATTTTCGGTTGCACTATATATGTGCCATTACGAGTCCACATCGTACTATGATGGGTCACGAAAATGATTAAGTAATTTTGTTGGATATTTACTTTCAACAATTATCCGCATTTTAAAACCTTTGGCGGAGATCTCTTACCGCCCATTTTGCGAGTTATCACTTTAATGAGACAGTCTTCCCGTCGTTAGGGGGAGATAAGAAAAAGTATTTTCTAAGGGAATGACAGGAATTGTCGTGGTGTGTTCCCATTGTGTCTCATATTGATTCTTGTACTCCACAAATGTAAATGTGAAGTGACAGAGAATAATCGATTTTCAGAATGTACACTGATGTCGCTAAAGTGACAAGTTCACACATACCAGCTGCAAATATTCCTGCAAGGTTAGAAATCCTCAGTATTACACCATAGACTAAGGTCTTGCAACTACACTTGGTGGAAGTCTAGTTAAGGCCGTGGCTCCATAAAGGAAGATGGAGAGACCACCAGGTTCGATCAATGCTCACCTAGAAAGTAAGTAGGTGAGTAAGGCACAAATTATTTATATCATCAGAAATCATATCATAATATTGTCTCTGAATATGTCCATGAATCAAACTGGAGGACGCTCCAAAGTTTAAAGATTCCAGAGAACAATGACATCCAAGTGGATTATGAGAATGCACACGCGTCACTGGAAAGATCATGCGAGCATATTGATGATTAATTTCATATACATTTGCTTAAGGAAATAAAGCAAGATGAGATCGAACTAAGCTCCTTGTTGCTTAATTTCATCGACGAGCGTATTTGGCCTATACAATCCAGGTAGAACTTGGTTCTTTGACAAATATACAGGTATTTGGTGTGGTAGTGCAAAGCAACCAAGTGTAAATCCTATTGGACATACATGATTAATTTGTCACAAAGCATAATGAGAAGAAAGCAGTCTTAAACTATAAAGACTCTCCTTGTGGCGCGAGGTTTCTCACAAAGCCATGGAATTGTCCTCTTGTAATGAACGTTATATCGTTCCTCTACTTAGTTAGCTTGGTAATTTCAAAAGCAATTGAAATGCAACATATTTATGTGGTTGTTATGTATCTCTGAAAGAATCAAGAGATAGAAGATATTTGCAAAAGTGCATGATGGCCTTTTGCTTCCAAAGTCGAATGACTCTAAACCACGGAGTGTGTTTGCAGTTACGCTGGAACACTCACTTATTGATTTAAACAATCAGGCGGACGTGGTATACTCGTCTAAGTGACTATTTGATTGGGAAGGGATAAACAAGTTAGGTTTTGTTCCATGCGTATTAAATAAGTTCCTGATTCAAAATTATAGTTATCTATGTCGATGGTATGAACATGATAAGTACTCTTAATGGAATAAGAGACCTTAAAAGCTATCTGAAATCCGAATTTGAGATGAAAAATCTTGGGAAAGCTCGACCGAATACTGAGCTTGTGGTATATTATTCCACCAGTTTGCATATGTCTAAAGTTGTCAGTCAATTTAACAAAGACATGCATCCTGATAGCACTCCCATGATTAGTCGAGGTTCAAATGTAAGTAAGTGACCATTTCATCTAAAGGAAGATGATGAAGATGTGTTGGGATATGAAATTCCCCTATCTAAGTGCAATAGACTCATTGTTGTACTTAACATAATGTACTCGACCAAATATTACATCCTCGGTGAACTTGTTAGCTAGATATAGCTCAGCGCCAACGCAACGTCATTGGAATGTTATAATGAACGTAATCATATACTCAAAAGTAACCATTGACATGAGTTTGTTTTATCCCTGCAAAGACATAAAAAAGGAATGCTAAAGGAACTGCAATCCAAAGGTTGTTGATTATGTTGGAAAAATAATATCTTCTCCAACGAAAGTAATCGGGGGGAGATATGGTAGACTATTTTCTAAGTCATTACCGATATTCAATTTCGAAAAGTACATGACTAAAGGAACTGTCTGGAACAACTCTGAAAGTAATCAGGGGGAGATGCCCACATCAGGGGGAGGATCCAAGGATATGATGTCGACCTATTTTACTTCGAAATTGAAGTTGTGTTGTACTCTTTTTCCCTTCGATCGAGAATAGTTTTCCCCAAAGGGTTTTGTTACTCGACAAGGTTTTTAGCGAGACAACACTAAAAACATCAAGTATGTTGAACATTGAAGACATAAACATCGCGTTGATATTACTGAAAAATATCTGAATCAAAGAAATGAAGCGTGATAGTATGTTAAGCAATGTAACTTCCAGATCAACAACAGGGTCTTATAAACATTCAAGTCACCAAAGTAAAGTGTGATAAACTCCTTTTGATTGCATTAGACTAATGAAAATTGTCTAACATCAGGGGGAGCATCTAACGGTGTGTTGAACTATCTTCCTTCACCGAGGTTGCTTTTTTCCACAGGGTTTTGTTACTCGGCAAGGTTTTTAATGAGACAACAATAAACACCGGGAAGTAATTTCCCAACTAAGGCTTTGTCTTTCCCACAAGGATTTTCTGCCTTAGGAGTTTTAAAGAAACTAGTCAACTTCAACCAAACAAAGTGATCATCTGCAACAGATCACCTTTACTTGCATCTGTCACGTTGTACTCTTTTCGCTTCGTCAAGGTTTTATCCCACTGGGTTTTCCTTGTCAAGGTTTTAATGAGGCAACATATTCGAGTCCAACTATGTTCTAAGTTTGCTTAATATTGTACTCTTTTTATTTAGTTCAGGTTTTGTCCCTCTGGGCTTCCGTGGCGAAGTTTTCACGAGGCAATTAACTTAGACTCATCGTTCTGTGAAGATCGTATTGCATGTGATGAACTACATGTAAAGTAAGAGACAACATGTGAAGTACTACATGTGAAGAGTTTACCAAGGTTTTATGCCACTGGGTTTTTCCTTGTCAAAGTTTTAATGAGGCAATTGATTTCGGCGCAAGTCATCAAGGAGAGGACGACATTTGAAGAACTACATTCGAAGCACTATATGTGAAGCACTGCGTATGAAGTTCTATTGGACCGCACAAGGGGGGGTGTTGTAGGGCCTACGGCCCATAGATGTGTGGCCCATCTATATAGTTAGGGTTTAACTTTCCATGTATATAAAGGATACTGTAGCTATGTAATAAGGTTGATGCTAATCAATAGAAACTCTCTGCCTCTTTGTCTTTCCCTTCATTTCCACTACAAAAACATTAGGTTTATGTATCTTTTGTGGTAGTTTTCATAATGGATATACATTTATTTTCGAAAATTGTGCCTAAAATGATAAATACCTCCGAATTTTTCATAAAAATTCTAAATTTGATATTGTTGTTTCTACTCATTGCATAGATTTTAAAACCTTTCCAACGAGATAAAATTTGTAAAATTCCAAGGCACGAATTTTTGGATATGTTATATATTAAAGTGTGTATGCCCCTAAAAAAATAGGATACATAAGAAATTATAATACAATTTAGCTCTTGTATCTATTTGCCCTTCCTCTTTGATTTACGAAAATGTCTAATACCTTATTGCCCTTCCTCTTTGGTTTATTTACGAAAATGTCTAATAGCTATTTGCCCTTCCTTTTCGGTTTATTTACGAAAATGTCTAAAATAAAATTTTGATTCAGAGGGGCAATGTCGTCCTTTCATCGTTGAACCAAATCCAATCTTTTTGTGTTAAATTGAAAAAAATGTCACGCTTCACACTAACACAAAGTTACCATATATAGAGTCCTCCCTCGCTTCACTCGGTCAGCCTAATGATATTAACTTCCCCTTAGATTTTTATTTGTTCATTACTTATATACTCAAGGGAATCGTATTACTCATGAACAAGCCTTGGATCAGTCAATGTGTGAGTTGATAAATTGACATGAGTAACGTAAAATTACTTATATATTAGGGACTATCGGACTACACAAATAATAACTGAAATTCGATTTAATTTTATTTTAAAAAAACCTTTAAAAAAGCTAAATAAGACTATAAATGAATAACCTGGCTAAATTGGGGCCTATGAACATTATTTTGGGCCTATGATTACATGACAAAAAGGTTATTAAAACCTGGCGAGATTGGGGTATACCCAAACTAATTGGGGTATACCCAATAAGACAAAATCTGGTCATAATGAAGTAAAACCAAGCCACCCCTTAACCTTGTATTTTCTAAATGGCTAATATGCCCTTGTTTAATTAACACTAAAAAATATGATTAGCTTAATTAATTGAGTTTAGATTAAAACTTTTGAAATCATGAATTTAAGTTATGAAATTTTGTTTTTGATTGAACTCATTTGGGAAGATTTTTGATGAATTTTTTTTCTTTTGAGAATATTTTTTTCACCGGAAATGAAAGCATAACACTTCTAAAAAGAGGATTGCAAAGATGGGTATGAAATCATACTCAAAATTAAAGAAGAATTCAACACTTTCAGTTTTGAAACTATCAAAAGTCGGCAGGGTCGACGAATGAAGAACATGCCAACTAACTTTGGCCGACAAGGTCTGCGGATGAAGAACATGCCGACAACTTATGGCCGGCAAGGTCGATGAATGAAGAAGATGCCGACTTTATTATTTTTGACACATAGGAGATTGTTGTAAATGCTTCACTAGTCGGCATCTTGTTGATTTCTTACCTTGTCGGCTATCTTATAGTCGGCAAGGTCGATAAAAAAATACCCTGCCGACTATAGAATTTTTGACATACAGATAAAAATGATTAGTCGGCAAGGTATTAATTTCATAACCTACCGACTAAACTATAGTCGGCAAGGTATAAGGATGAATATCGTGCCGACTAAAATATAGTCGGCAGGGTATAAGGTTGAATACCGTGCCGACCCTGTAACTACTGATTTCAGAGATGAAAAGTTGGCACGGTATTCAACCTTATACCCTGCCGACTATATTTTAGTCGGCAAGGTCGACAAAAAAAACCTTGCCGACTTTCGATCCGTTTTGATTCTTCGTTTTTTTTTTTTTTTGATCTCATCATGTATGGTTAGAGTTTTGAAGAAAGATTTTGAAATTTTTTTGAATATGTTTAGTCGGCATGGTTTTTTAGTATGGGCAATTTGGTCTTTTAACACCTTTTAGACACCCCTTAGCACACTAGTTTGGATGGGAATAAAATGGGTATACCCCAATTAATCTGGGTATACCCCAATCTCGGCAGGTATTAAAAGATGAAACTACCAATTTACCCTCTATCAAATATTAATACTACTAATTTGTCCCCATCAAATCCTAATCATATAATTAAAAATCAAAATCAAAATCATAAACTAAAATCATAAAATTTAAAAACTAAAATCAAAATCAAAAAACTAAAATCATAAAATTTAAAACTAAAATCAAAATCACAAACAAATTCATTTCCATCCCCACTTCAACTGATTCTTCTTCTCTTCTTCTCAACCCAATCATCTAAACTAGGTTTTAGTAACATGCAATCGCTCAAAAATTGAAAATTTTGAAATCAAATATTTCCTGGTTTACCAGAATCGGTTAACGTTAATGTACATGTGATCCGATTGCAAATAGAAACGTTTTATGTTCATGCCCACAAAGACCGAATATCCTGGATATGTTTTCTGGTTCGTGAATTTGAACCAGAATCGGTCAATGTTAATGTCCACATAGCCCGATTCAGTTACGGTAGGGATAATCTTTTTTCTTTAACTATTTTTTGTTGGAATCGGATTATATGTGTGTCCACTGTAGATACCGTCGAAATCCGTTAAGATCTCTCAAATATCCAAAATGGGAATCACGTGGAAAATTATTAATAATCGAAGCCACCACCCAACTTAGGGAGTTGGGACCCAAAATAAGCACTGATCTAATTACAGAGAATGAGTCTAGGAATCAAGATACGGGTTAGGAAGGTGTGAGGCACCTAACCCGTCCAATCCGAAGATTGGCCTCTACTTTACAATTGGGATACTAGGGTTTTGTTCGCAAAAATATATAAAAATAATCAAACTTGATGATATATCACACCTGCAAAAACACCAAAATTATTAGAACCTGAATTATTAGGTTAAATCAAATTATAAACTAGAAATCATTATTATTACTAATATTATATGTCCAAACAATTAACCAAATTACTATTATTATATTAATGAACTAGGTATCACCGGGGCCTTACGGCCCCGGCTCAACCTCTGATTAGTGTTAAACGTCACGTTGTCTTCGGTGTTGGACTCATGATTTTTAGCTTGATAAGTCCCGTAAAAAAGTTTCAAAATATCAATAGTATGACTGTTATCCGGTGTTGCCGTTGATATTGTCTGGTTTATGTCATCTAGGTATCACCGTTGATGATTTCTTAATTTTTTTGTCCTTCCTATTATCAGTTCATTGATTCTAGGATAACTAAATGGTTAAACGTGAACATCACATGTTAAAGATGGAAGTCAAAGTATCATGTGACTTTAAGAGGATGATGTTGAGCGTTTTTATCTAACAAAATTAAGCTGAACCGTGGTTTGTAAAAAAATTGAATTATTTACTTGAAATGAACAAATAAACAATTCCATTATTTGTATAATAAAATTTTCAGAAGAGTTTTTTTTTTTTTTTTTTTCAAAATTAAAGCAAAAAAGTATAAATTTTAATAAAGTATTCCAGGAGATCTATTCCGGAGAGAAAATAGTCTGATATGGATAAGAACTTAAAGTACCACAACAATAATAAGGTAAATAATTAGGTGAATATTGCAAAAGCTATTGGAGTTGTTCAGGAAGTTGTAAATGTCTTTGACACGACCAAAAAACTGACGCACCATGAACATGATACAGTGAAGAGTATAAACTGAAGTCATAACAATGAAGAATGTAAATCGGCTAAAACAGTAAAAGAATTTGGATCCATTAAAAACTACTCCAAAAAGTGAATGAATATGTTTTTGACACGTCCATGAACTCCAAGCTTCTCTCTTTAGGCATTTCATTATTCTTGTACAGTTATATTCTTTTCCGAGTCCAAATTTTTCCACACCGGAACTGTATATCCTTTCCAGACATTGTTTTGAATCGTCGTAGCCTGTGTTTTGTTTTGATTTTAACTTATCCATATTTTCATGGATCATGCATTTGTAAAAATTTTGTTCAAACCCACCTTGTAGAAAAAGACCGATGCATGCTCGTTGTTTAAACATCGTTTGTTTGACTCGACCTCCTAAAAATGTAATCATGTTCTTGTCAAATTTCTTTGATTGTTAAATCGAAGTTATCTTCCACATATTCAATGTGATTTTCATTCTTTAAATAAGCCTCAAGTATCTTGTTGTTATGTTATAATAAGATGTCAATTTTGTGATGATACTTCTCATTGCTCTTAACCTGATCAAAATAATGCAACATCTAAAACTTAAAAAATGTAATACCATTCTAAACTTTTTTTATTTTTTTTATTTTTTAATTAAATATTGTAGCTCATACTCTTGTTTTGCTATTTTTTGCATAATCTTCCATTCAATTTTTCGTTTCAAATTCATGTTTGAACATTTATTTTTAAGATTCTAACAACTCTGAAGGTTTAAATCGATAACCTTTTGTGATGTTGATACTCCAAAAAAGTTCTCCAGTTTGTCTTCGCTATCAGAATATTTTGGCTCTTGATTAAGGACCCATAAGAATCCCTCAAGAATTGATTGCTCTTTCCTTTATTGTCTAATTGATTGATCCTTTACAGAGTTTAATTACCTTGTTTTCAAGCAATGATTTCATTTTCTTATGTCTTTAGACATCACCCTGCCTATGTCCTTGGCTCAATCTTCCATCATTGTATATTTTATTTTATCCATGGTTATTCAATATAAGTTTTATTAATTAAATTATGAATAAAGCTAAGTTCTCATTTACATTTTCAACAATAGTTTAGTCTGCAATAAGCCTATTTAATTTGGAAGGGAAGATTCAACATGTTATTACTTGTTACATTCTCTTTTTTTTTTTTTTTTTTGATCGGTTACTTGTTACATTCTCAATCTATGCTTTTGGTATTTGGTTACATGTTTATGGTTATCCGATATAAGGGTTCTTAATTTAACATATTTTGGATGTTTACTTGCTTTTAAAGTCTAGTTTCTTCACTTCTAGGTAAATACTCGGTACATAGGGATAAGTAAAACACTTGACTATGGTCAAGTAAACTGACAATCAATATTTTCAACAAAAATCAATGTGCAATATGTTTTTGGTTGTCAATGAGAATCATTTTCCATGCCTTGACGATGCTTAATCAAGTTCGTTTGACTCGATTGGACAAACATGGTAATGCAAAAATTAGAGTTTCTATATCTATGTAATAAAGACATTGAAGCTGAAAATTAGAGTTTCTATATCTATGGAAAATTAGAGTTTCTATATCTATGTAAATTTAAAGACATGATTTTCCAAAATATGAAATTCAAATACGATGAAACTGAAGTTCACAGTGCCTTATCTAGTCAACCACTACCCATGATTTGATGTTTAGATTGCAAAGAACGCCATATTTTGAAAACTCACAAATGCATGATTTTGAAGTTTTCTTAATTGTCTGATGATGCTCTTGCAGCTGTTTATTCGGCTGCAATATTGAAGGGAGACTGTTAAATGATGGATACCGAAACTCTCAAACATCTGCAATGGATTAATTCGTTGAAGTAAAATAAAAATGTCTGCTCAGCAAAACTTTACAAATTCCTAAAACCTTTTGATATCTTAGATTATGGTAGAAATAGAATGTTAAGAATAAATCTAGACTTACACATGCAAGGAATTTCATGATATTTCTTGGTTGCTGATAATAAATAAGGTCAATAATAAGAGAACCCCGAGGGTAAACATCCAGAAGTACAACACTGAAATATCTGGTGAGCTTGATATTATGTATTACAATAAACTAAATGGAACTACCAATCCAGACTACCACTGGAGTTAAACCTGTGCATCTAACAACAACTAATCAAGCCACTTTATGTACAAACTGCAAGTAAAAGTTAGTTGATCAAGGTAGAAATCTCATCGTTGTAAGAATCCCTTAGAGAAGATTTTTGTTTCTGAGAAACCACAGTCAAAACTTGTGCAATTGACAACCTTAATAGCTTGCTACTATCCACAAAACAAAACAAACCCAAATTAGATCAAATAAATACCCTGGATAACATTCAACTATATCAAGTTTCTACCATGTGCTCAAAAATTGTCAGAGGGAAGTATATTAACATATAAACAACCACAACATCTACCTACAATGAGCATCATTTGCAAGCTCATCAATTTTCCATGTGACAACGCGTGCTTCTGGTCTTTGTACATTCCCCTATTAAGCATGTGAAGAATATCATATAAATGTTGTATTCGAGTGTTTGTGTATAATTCTTTTAGTGTTAACTTACCCATGGAAGATTGAATGCTAAAAACCCACCGTGGAGGCAAAGAAGCGGCGTAAAAGATGTAAATTTCATAAATAAAAACCTAAGCAAAGAATGGTAAATCTAACAATGTAAAATCAGCACTTGAAGCACAACAGCCTATTGCAAGATAACCAATAAATAATACTATGTTCAACCATCAATATCTTTGATGTAAAATTGAGTGAATTTAAATCAACGATACATACATTTCGGGAAAGTCTAGCCTGATCCAAGCATCGAATCCTGGAGGTAGCATGCAATCTCTCTTGACACACAAACACATAAACAAAAACCCATGTGAGGGAACCAATGTGAAAATCACATATATGATTCTGGTTATGACAGTTAAGAATCATTGTTTTGTTGAACATGTTAGCTGAATTATAAAATTACCCACTCCTGATGGTTCAAAATGTTGACAGATGTAGGCATCACTATCCATACATTTGTAGACTACAAAAGGACTTGAATAAGTCCATCGTTATGGTTTTCCACTAAACACAAACATAAACAATGATTAAACATAAACAATGATTCTTAAATGTCACATCCAGAATCATATATAACCAAATTCATAATTTTCCAGCCAAGTTATTATGAGAGAGCTGAGTTACGAAACCTTGTGAAGACAGATGACTCCTTTTTATTAAAGCCATCCCTCGACTTTAATTACCTAAAGTAGTACCCGTTATTGATTCACATTAACCCTTTGTGTCTGGCAAAGAAGTATGATTTATTTGGAATGGAACTGTAAAGTTAGTTTTCATCGATCACTGGAAAGTGGAAACCTCGGTGCACTGAACCTCTACTTCTAGAAAGACTATATTCCCTTCCTATCCTACGACTATCATCCCTACCACCTTGCTTGCTCTCATACTGAGGTCACATTCAATAGAGACAACCCTGCCATACATCTTACTACAAACCACAAAGTAACAAACTATATATAGAGAATATTAGGAAACTAAATCAACTATCCAACATCAAGATATATAGAACCAACTTACCTCATGTGAGTGAACTCAAGATCTTTAGTAGCTTCTTCATGTGTCTCAGACTGAACAAATGCAACGTTCCTTCGGATAATGACATGCAATACCTTACCATATGGCTCAAAATACTTTTCAATGTCACGGGTTCAATTGAAACAAAATTGAAACATATTTTCATATGCCACCTGTAAAATAATTGTAACCAAATTCTCTTCATTTTCCAAGATAAACAAAAGGAATAAAGATCTTTGTCAACCGAACATTACTTTGATTTGATAATGAATTTTATACAACACTAATCAAATTCTAAGAGCAATGAGACCCTTGAAAGAAATTACTAAGACAATGCAGGCAGTGCATATTACCGCATTCTATCTGAGTGCATAATAGAAGAGACTTTAGTGATAATCTAGGGAGCAGTAACAGTAGTATCGGACAAAGTAGTAGTGTGACCCACTAATCCAAGAGGTAGTATAATTCTATGAAGTTTGCACTCATTTTATTTTTAGCGACAAAATAGTATGCATTCATTACGTATGACCTTTTAACATGTTTAGAGTAGAGTACTGAGAACAATACTTCCTTGACTTTTCAAGGTTCTTTGATATAACCAAGTACACGTACTTCGAACCATGGTTTTATTATAATTTTAAACAAAAATTGTTTCGGTAGATATCATGTATGATGCACGATAGAGTGACCTGCATTAGGAGGCTCTATGGTGAAGTATCAACAAAAGTACATAATAAATAAACATATAAGATGTGACACACCTGCAGGATGGCTATAATTCATCTCTCCGCATCATTGAGCTCAGTCTCAATTGCACCTTCCACTTGTAATGAAAGCTTTCTCTGTGATCCGTATCCACACCCTAGCTTTATACAGATTTCATATCTATTGTAAAACATATGACTCTTATATTTAGTCAACTACAAAAAATAATCTCTATGACAAAACACCATGTTGCATAATCAAAAAATAATCTCCACTTCAATATAAGTGTGATACGTAATAAGATGTGGTACTGCAAAATGAACCATGTTAGAGTAGCTACACCAAAGCATGCGTACAACCATAGGGTTCCTCCGCCATATGTGGGAATCGAACCCACGACCACATGGTTCAAACCCATGCGCTCTTCCAGCTGAGCTAAGATGGTAAGTGGGAATACATGGAAACTGAATTAGCTCTGGTAGAGCAATGAGATTCCTAATAATATATCATCTTGGGTTACAATATTGTAGAATTTTCATGGAACAAAAATTCATTATGACTTTAATATTTCAACATTAGAAAATCAGTCTTAGCATCTATCAACCAAAGGATCCGAACACTTGGCAATTTCATTTAGAAAAATTAGTTCCGAGTTCACAATCTGCAACAAAATCGTGTTAAAAGATATCACCAGTTCATACCATCAGTGGAATTTCGATTCATTACAACCATGAAAATGACATGGCTTTCTGGATGATTTAAGAAGTTGAACATATTTGATACAAAAAGTAAGTTTATAAGGAAAAATAGGTTTCTCATATCTAAGAGATGCAAAGGAAAAGTCATATGTTTATGAATCTAGAGTTAACTATACCTATCAATCATACTCTTACAAAAGCAATTTGGCATACCTTAGCTATTAAGAGATAATTTTACTTCTCAAAGTTTTGAAATTACCTGTATATAATAGAGTATCTTTTTGGTAAGACAACATCAACGACAAAGGCAATGCAGAACATATGTTACCAAACCTTCCACGAGTTAGTCCTTGGTTGAATACCATCATCCGATTGAGAAATGTCCATTATAACACCAGGTTCACTTGGTTCAACAATTGAGCATATTAGTTACGATAAATGGAGAATAATTAAGGCCAATTTGTTTAGTTCAAATATCCCTGAGAAAGTGAGAAGAAACTGGATGCTCCATAGTCATACTACTATATCAACTACGTTTGCAATTTCAGTTGCTAATTTTGGTTCAAGTTGAAGAAGTGTGTCACAGATATTTGCTAAAATATGAACCAATTTGCTCGTTATGGAAGCCTTGTAAGATCCTTCATGGGTTTGTTGTACACACTCGCATAGTTCAGATCATGATAGATACTGGCGTTCCATGTTCTAATACATTTATGCCATCAGTTCGACGACTAAACACATAAGTAATTTAACTAATCATCTCCTCATTTTTTACAAAAGTAAGTTACAACTTATGGCTCAAGTAATTAACATGAGCAACTACAATTTTACTAATATAATTTTATTTCACTATAATTCTATAATGAACTTTAGACAATCATGACCCTAAGAGACACTTAACAACCTCAACTCAACTAAAACAGGCATGTAAACGTATATTACTCAATCATCTTTATTGACAGATAAAGACAATAGAAAGAATTGATTCATAAAAGTAAGATACATTATGAAAACATTAAAGTTACCAACCTAAAACCTGCAAACCTGGCCACAATCATAATCAAACCAACAACCAAATAATGAATAAGAAACAAAACTGTGAGGCAGGGAAAAAGTATAAGAACACACCTCAATTAGATCACTGAATTTCATAAGGCCAAAAATCAGTACAAAAAAAGTAATAATTAAAATCAAATTCAGGATGGCTTGATTTCAGAAGTAGAGATAAGAAATATAGTTTTATGTGACAGATGGAAAACAACCATCGCAATGACCACAAACAGTGAGAATATCAGCTCCATCGACGGTCCCAGACAGCCACGAGCATCACCTTTGGTTGAACTTTAGTTGCTGAATTTTGAGAAAGACAAAGTGCAGAGAATGGAAGAATTATAAACTCTACGGACAAAAACTATCTGAAAAATTTGAAAATTTGATTCTAAATACCTGCAACTTATTGCTAGATACTGAAAGACCTTCCCAACAACAAATAATATTCCTATTGAGACAATAAGATGTTATTTTTGAATTCCCACGTCCTCGGCTAGAACATCCCATCACCCTAGGATTCGCCCTATTCAAGATTCAGCTCTCACCTGATCATCATAACCAAAGAATCATCAAGACAAAACCCTAGTTTGGATTAATTAAACTATCAAATCGGTTATTTCCAACAAACTTAGACATCATGTGAGAGTAATAAACAGATCCAAGTAGTTCTAGTGAATGTTGATAGTAAAATTACTTGAGCCTGTTGAACCCGGCTCCTTTGTCTCACTTGCTCCAAATGATCCAATCTATGATGATTTCGACCATTTAGTCTAACAACATTAGTGACCTGCCAATGTAAATGCAAACATGGAATTATATGCCCTGAGGATGTGTCAAATGAGAGTCTATCTCCAAGTATGACAGTCTCGTAGTTCCTTTTGCACAACCTAAACCAAATTCAGGATTTGATTCTTGCCACAATATTGCTCTGTATTTGGAACAAATAGCAGTTTGAGGTCCAAAATCATATTTATCAAATTCATTCCTGGTCACAAATACAAAGAACGCTACAATGATTGATAATAGGAGTTTCAAAATGGAATTTCATTACATGTATAGGGTATTCTTCATTAAAATCAAAACTACTGTGCAGCTGGTACTTGTATAACAAACCTATCACCAATCAACCAACATTTATAAACATTTACATTCACCAATGACAACCATCATTATTTATCATAACAAAAGTACATCATCATACCGAAGTAATTCCTCATCTGTCGTATCTTACAAAACCCCTTAGTCTACAAAGCTCAACTTCTCCTTTAGCAGATAATACATTCTTTGTCACAATTAGAATTATAACCAAGTTGAGTCATCTTTCAAAACGTAAAGAAAAAGAAAAGGAAGATTAGGAGCTGGAATTTTCTTTTGATGATTGAATTAGCAAGTAAGAAGTATTAGCTTGACTAATTGGTCAGAGACATAAACTATTGCAACACTTTTCAAACTTCTTCAAAATACTATAATTCAGCCACCACCTAAAATTTCAGCGAAATTCGTGATGACCTTCCACGAATCTGGTGACTAAGTCAGAGACTATCGCAATACTTTCAAGCTTCTTCAAAATACTATGATTTAGCCAACTTGTAAAATTGGATAAACTCGTTGGAATAACTTCAACATAAGTAAGAATTATGGGAGTTTGAGTCTCTCATCCATATGTATGTACACTGGCATATTGTGATAGTGAAAATTCTTTGGCAGCATAAGAAAATCAAACAGATTCAGTAGACAGACGTAGCTGATGAATACCTAGTCCATAAGAGGTTCTTGACAATATAACAACACATCTCTTACCAGCTATGGTTCTTTTTAATTTTAATATACCTGTTGGAAAACCCTTTGGTAGCATTAATCAATTCAATACCCAGATACTTAGTTATAGTCTTGACGTTCCTGAAAGGATAAAAGCACTCCCACACATACCCTTTTTAAGTAGATTGATTTTTTGGTTGACACTTCTAAGAGAAGAGATATCAACAAACAAATTCGGGTAGCATTGTCTCTTTGTCCACTAAAAACGGATAGAAATTCCAGAGGATAAGATGTAAGAAAATATGATTCATAAAGTTGAACTAATTATGGATGTGAGGGGTTGGAGTAGATAAACTAAAACTGGTACTTTTAGCTCATACAAAGATATTTAAGCTTAAGCTGGGTGATATTTGATACTCGTGGCCATTCATCTAATAATTAGCTATGCAATAATAAAAACCATAAATAAGGGGTAAACATCATAGATCTAAATATATAAGTTCTCAAAGTTATGAATCATAGTTCAATATCGATGAAAGCATAATCACTGTATAAGATAAGATGTAAGCATTTACCTGTTGATGACAACATCAACAATAACTTGGATTTGGTTTTAGTCTCTGAGGAGATGGTTCATGTCCATGGCATGCTTAATTATTATGCGAACTCCCGTGATCTTCTTCTTGTTGTTTCACCAAGGTGATTGGTCAGCCTCTTCGTAATGGACATTGGGCCTTCCCAAAGATTTTTTTTACCGAGAGACTATATTGCAGATGTATCGAGGATCTGGTGAGCACCACACTGTATATCACCTGGTTCATCCACAATAAGTTAAAAAAAGTTAAATTTGCAGACAACACATAGTCCTGTAACTGGGAAGTCCTTTATCTAAGAACATGTATCTAAATTAGAAATGGTGAAGTTTATGAGTATTCCTATTTAATAAATTTTACTTGTCTTAAGCAGAGATTAAAAAAGGAAAAACACGGGAAGGTTAAACTACGTGGTAAATAAATGGGAACCTTTTAGGCAGTACAAACCAAGTGTTGCTCTAAGAATACATAATGGGAAAAATTAAAACCAACTTCGCAAAAATGTCAGAAAAAATGCACGCCATAAGGAAAAGAAGGTGAAACGGAGTAGAAACTTACCATTCAGGATCGATCATGTAATGATTATCATTAAGGAAATCTGATAAGACGTCTCTCAAATGATGTGCCAATATCCTCCCTGGTCTCAGAAGTATGGATCTTGAAATGACGTCTTTGCTTTTGTCCTACGGCATAATTAATGAGAGAAATTATACTAAAGAACTATCACACGCATAAAAATACCTTCTTATTCCTTGCCAACCTAAAGACACCTAAATTTGTTCTAGACAAAAAACCTAAAGACACCTAAATTCGTTCTAGAATATTCAGTTTGTTATGCAATATGATTTGACATAGCAGCATAGTAAAACACTCCTAATACTTTCAAAATTTACACAATGAACAATGATCAGAAATCAACCAAAAAGAAGTGAACCAATATCTGGAATATATTCCTTTGTCCATGGTAATTCTCATTCATTTTATGTTCAGACACACTAACCCAGTTGACAAAATCAACCTCTCAATTTTAGTCAATTGAACCAATGCCTCATGTACACTTTCCTTTTGTATGGAATTTCTTCCAAACTCAAACGGTTTGAAGAATTCAGTAAGCAAAGATTCTTACCCCACATACATTTTTCTAGTCCATATCCATACACAGGGATTTACAGTGGCGCGTCAGGGTCACTTTAGCCTTTACTTATTGTGATATTAACATACACCATGCCAGGGCTTGCATCTCTCTCATCTACATTTTTTTACGGTGGTCTAGACAAAGAATCCGCAGCCCCATTGGCCACCTAACAATCATAACTGCTACTTCCCAGGGATCCCCACCTTCAATAATTACTTAAATAACAATTTAGAATACTTTCAAGTAACATTCGCTATAAGATTAGTACCTGAAATCCCTTGTGCAGTTGGCACATGAGCAAGCGTCATTCTTCCGTTTACATCAACATGGCAGTAAAAGTTAGGAACCTACTAATCAAAATCTCACTTCTTAAGAGACTACTAAAACCGCTAATATACATAGAAAATTTAAACACAGCAAGAAAATAAATGACACACCAACTTACCTTCCATATCAATTACTTGCATTTGCTCATCAACATGAAAATCCCTTTGTGCGTCTACCGCAAAATATTATATTAAGTGTTCTACTATGAAATTGAATATTAAAGTTGTAACTGAACATTCTTACTGAATTACTTCCCTAAAACAAAATGGAAACATGAAGCACAGATAAATATAGACAAAACTGAGTCTGCATAATAAATTCTACACGCCTTTGTAATCAAATTGTTTAGAGATGCCTTACTGTTCTATTAAGTACAAAAATAAATAAGAATCAAAATACTACATGAAAGAGTCATCAAATTTGCAACTTATCGATCACTATTCTTATAGTTAGTTCATGATGAGAATGGATGGTGTGGTGGTAGTGCCTCTCACCGATTTCAGAAGAGAGAATGGATCAAAGTGAGAATCTAATTGTTCTCTAAAAATCCAATTTGATTTTTATCAATTGTGATTTTTAACACTTAGTATCATTTGTAATTGTATGCAACACACCCAAGGGAGTTCGCATACAAAAAGATCTATGAGTTCTGATACATTCTGCTTGCTTATCTCCATAGTAAAATAACATCGATGGAAGAATCATAATTGTTGATCATGCAACAACATAAAATATAAAGATGCATATGCATTTCTTATTGCTAGCAATGGCTATCGGGTTCGATTGGGCTATCAAGACTGCAGTATTTTGCATGGTCACAAAATTTATGAAACCGCATATACAAATGCTTAATGATTTAAATGAGAAATGTTAGTCTATTAATGACTGACTTGGATCAACCACGACCTGAGAATTCTCAAAAGCAGCAAGGAAAGAGTGCCCTTGAGTGAGTGAAAACAGAGCAAAGTACACCTTTTTCGAAACTTATAAATTCATTCATTCCTAAGTTTCTCAAAAGTGATTTTTTGTTTTTGTTTTTAAGCCTTTGATCTTAGTGATTGGAATCGTTACGGGATCAGATTGGAGAGTAGTTTTAGTCAGGCTATGGCACCATTAATATCGACGACGCAATTGCCCAAAATCCAGAAAGGTGGGAAATTTCAAGGTAATTTTGATATATGCTAGCCTAAACTCTCAACCAAAAGGATTCGGTAAAGTTATTAATTCTTAAGCTATGACAAACACCTTGTTAGCATATAAGTTACACATAAGCAAGTTACCCCCAACTCCAAAATTTGGAAATTTCATAAAAAAATTAACAAAAAATAAATAAATTAGACTTACCCATTAGTGCCTTCACCAATCTGCCCCAATTTCTCGGAACAATCCATTCTTCAAGAACCCCACTCAAATCTCCAAGTGAATGTCACGGACCTGTAAATAACACATGAGTTCAGGGATGAGAATGAAGGTTGGAAGACAACAATTCTCTAGAAACAGAACTGAACATCACTTAATGTAAACAAACAACATTGAACCACATAAACGTCTGATCACTTGATCAATGATTAAATTCCAAATTCTTTTAGGCATTCATACAAACAAATACACCATGACTCAATTAATAAATAGAGAAAATAATTTAAACTAACCCTAATTCAAAACCCAAATCAATTTACTGACATTCGAGACGTGAAATAATCATGATATCAAACTCATGAAGAACTAAATTCAAAACCTCTAAATAGTACATTAACATTGGCAAAATAAAAACTCTACTTTACCCATGATATGAAATAATCCTTACTAATACACAACCATAACAGGGCTGGACCGTAATTAAGCAAAATATATGACAAACAAAAACAATGTGAGCAAAACCTAGTTTTCTCAATACCATTATAAAGTATTTGGTTGTATGATCAGGTAGCTGAGACAGAGACTGATACATCAAAGAATCAAAGTACCCAAACTATAGATGAAAGTCTAAACCAAATTAATAATCAATAGTTAGCTTCGGTCGGGCCGTGCCATAGTAATGCCCAAATTAATAAAATCTTTTCCGTCAATGGGTTTTATCCCAGCTGACTGGAGAGATAAAATAAAATCTAGGGCATTACCAATTTGACAGAGAGAGAAAGTTACTTCGACATGAATCAAATGGAAGAGGAGTTGATCTTACAGTTGAAATTAAAGTTGCAGCTACAGGTACAGATGGTGGAGGTGGAGGTGGAGGTGAAGTGAGTCCATCCATCGATGACAGGAAGGAGAAGAGAGGAAGGAAAAGAGAAGTACCGAAGGAATTAGCTAGTTCCATAAAAGGAATTCCATGTAACATGGCCTATCATTCCCATCCGTCGAAGTCAAACTCGATCCGCACTATTTGGGCCACCGGATTACCCTTGACCGGTCATGGTCACACTTTTGGAAGATTTTCAAAAAGTGTACATTTTCGGAAGATTTTGTGAAATCAATCACACTTCCGGTAAAGAACCCTACTTTACAGTAAAACAAACACATCCGATAACATTTTAAAAGGCATCAGACCATAAAAACTTCAACGGTTGTGTTCTTACAGTAAATATGATGATGAGTGCCAGAGAGATGTAACTATGATGGTAACAACTGATTGAGGACCGACAGATTGTAACTAAATTGGAGAAAATAAAAATACGTTGCAACTCCCGAGGTAAACAATGTGACATTTACAATACTTCTAATTCTTTCACACTAACAATATAATTTTGTTCTCATTATGATTCCTTAACCCAAACTCTTGAATAAAACATGTAATGCAACTACAGAAACATTTACATGTATGAACCCTTTACCCTCGGATACGATGTATCCTTCAAGTACAAAAACTAATACCAAGGTGAAGGTATCCAACGAGTTCACAACAAATGTTTTTTGTCCAGGTGCTGCTATGAATCGGAAAAGAGATAAAGCCATCTGATGAATACCAAGCAGTCCCAAAATTGCTGGAGGAACCTGCACAAACTATAAAAAAAAAAAGTCAAATAAGCAAGACCAAAACTGTGCCAGTGGTTCAAGTAACCATTTATAAGAGAGGAAGTGTGCTTACATACTGGTTGTAGGTGCAATTCCAATTGTGCAGCAAGTATGAATGATTTATATTGCAACTTACACGAATTAAAGAGGGATCCTAAGGACCCGGATAGTTAAAAGCATAACATGCAGGATAGAACATGAGATCTCTTATAAATCACAGACAACCCAAATATAGTCCCAACAAACAATCTAGTTAACGAAAGCTCTCGTTATTAAGGAAACAACAGTTACACAATTCGAGATTAAAATATATAATTACAATTCAACTCTACCTTGTCGAATACAGCTTGAAACCGCTAGAGAAGATCAGGTATTCCCATTGCAGCTTTAGTTATTGCCAGCGGGTACAGTGGTAGTGCCGGTTAGGTATGTCATTGCAGTTACGTTACAATGGATTTACATACCTAGGGAGCTATAGGGGAACGAAAAATTTAGTTACCGTAGGAATGATTACTGATTAATTAACAACCGACCTTAGTTTGTCATCTCATTGCACTTGATGATTAATGATTACCGTGGCAATGTTAGGAGTTTCTTAAGTAGAGTTGAATATTTATCAAAAAAAAAACATTGCACTTGCTATAGTTGCACTACATAAGTCACAATTTCATAGTCTCACTGAAGCCATTATACAACTGAAGATTGATCTCTATCAAACATTTAAAATTGAACACATCTGACTACAGAAACATCCTAGGTCTCAGGAAAACTGATAATGTTCAAAAATCCAACATTGAAATAAAAATCACCTAAAAAAAAGAAACTAATATGAGAAGCTCACAATCGACAATGCCCCCCTCACCAATTTAAGCTAAAGTGCCATCAACTTAACTACTAATTTATGATCTTGATGACTCAAAATCCTGATTCACATGAAAAAGCTCTAGCTCATCTTCTGCAGCTCGTTATCTTATCCTAGATGCTTCTTCTACCATATGCAATTAATTTCTATCTACAGCAAACCTTTCCGTTTCCTCTACTTTTGGATACATAATCTCAAACCTCAAAAAACAAAAAGGAAATCAAGATCTTACAACGAATTGAAGCTCGAAATCTGGTCGACCCATCTCTGACAATTCCTGCTGATAAATATGAATTAACCTATTTTTCAATAATAGGCAATAATGTAAAACAAAATTGATTTTAATTGAAGATGAAAATTAGGGTTCCATAATCCAATCTGTGTATCCAAGCAGGATATCACGTCCCAAATTCATCACAGTTGATTACTGGTAGCGATCATCATATACCTAAACCTCATAATGAAACAAACTATCTTAAAGCATCATGTTATCGACTTTTATTCTTATATATATGATAACTTAAATCAAATCATGGATATTCACCTTGGGAGTTTGTTGAGACAGTGAAATAAAATTGACAATATATACAAATTGCAATGGGGAAAGCAAAAATAAGTAAAATTCAAAAGAATTTATGTGCCTCACATGCACTATGTTTCCTTCCTTTGTTCCTGGAACATTTCCTTTGTTTGCTTTTGGAGATTTCCAAGTGGCTTAATCTCCCTTTCATCCACTTTGGCGTCTTCTTCGCTAGGGTACTGAAATGGAGGCTCTGAATCAGCACATAATTTAAATTCGTTTTTCCTTCTCTGAACACTATCTTGTTCAACAATATTAAAACATGCAATTTGTTCCCCACCTTCATGACTTGCATAACCTGGGCATGCTGTACCTGCTATAGTAACCCAAAAACAACAAAAATTATACTTTGATCACATCACATCTGGAATTACACTTTGTGCAACTTTGCTTCTAATTGACTTGCACCCAATATTGCCACCTATATTCCAACAATTCCACTATAAATTCTGCCATAAATATTGAATCTAAGAAATAGTACAATACATTGATTCAAACATGAGTGTCTAAGTATTTAGCCCTCTGGTCTAAATACAACAAACCATTCAAGCACATCAACAGAGCAACCTCTAATCAGTACTCCTTTGCATAATGTTAATTTGCTGTAATAAAAGCACTCATTAGAGAAAAACTCACCTGCAGAACTCATTGTGTATTTTCACAGCCTCAATTATCATGATCACGATGTATTGATTAGATCTTCCTCAGCATACTTGAAACACAAAATTAAATGGTATGAGTATTTAAGAACTTCTTATGAGAGTAAAAAATAGATAGAGAACAATCGAGAATGAATAGTCTTTGACCGCAAATGAAAAACAATGCAACATTTCTCAATTTTACATGATGAAGGGAAAGTTATAATTAGGTTTGATAAATTAACACAAACTTGAACACTGAGTTTGGAAGATGCATTATTTAATAGCGTGAGAGAGGGTTATTTCGGCGTGAATCACATGAAAGAGGAGTTGATGTTGCGGTTACAGGTTGAGATGGCGGTGGAGGAGTAACATCATCTACAACAATCGGTAGTGGCTGGGATGGGGGAGTAAAAAATCCTAGGATCAATCGTTCAAAAACCCCAATCCATCAAGTGCATTAGAAACAAACCCTAGTAAGCAAATGGCCCCTGCAACTGAAAATCACAAAATCAAAACCAAAACAGTAAGGGAAAAAGAAACAAAGACAATCCAACGTGAGTAAGAACTTGTTCACGGAGAACTGGTAACCTAAAATGCTGAGAAAGAAGCGAAGAAGAAAAGCCACCACCATTGGGTTTCAAACCTAATTATAGCTTTCCCTTCATCATGTAAAATTGAGAACTCATTCTTTATCCATACGACAGACCTCACGATGTGCTAATTGTAGTGCCTCTTTTAGATCTCTCTCTCTGGAACTTTGTGAGCTTGGTGATAACAAATTTGAAATCATAAGAGTAGCAGGATTCATTTCATCGATATATCCTCTTACATGCACGACCCTAATGATTCAAGTTCATTGAGTCTCATTATTTATCACGACAAACATTTGGTAGGCATCCATGGAGGTAGAATGTAGAATATAGATGGGGAAAAAAAAACTGTTTGAATATAACAGATACACACCTCGACCTCATGGTGTGTATAAAGAGAATTTGGCCATCATGCATCTGTACATATCACCAACTACGAATATACAGCATGATACGATGGGAACTTTCCTCGATCTCCATCAAGGGATGCTTGTGCCTGGGATTCTGTGAATAGGTTCGCCACAGTTCTTAGTCACCAATTCCACTGGAACAATACATAGTTGTTAATATACAAAAACCTTTTCTCCGGGCGGGAGGAATAAAAAAAAAACAATTTTAGTCATAACAGTTCATAAGTCAATGTTGATTGAATGGAACGTCCCCTGTTGTCTCTCTTGTATTGATCGATCAGTGCGAGCCATAAAAGATAATTAAGGTTTGATTATGTGAATCAAATTCACAATGAGAAACCCATCCATGTATTCAACAATGGGTTTTGTCATTGTCCCTCTGCTATGGGTTCTCCGTTAGTCAATTTAAGATACAAAATACTTACAATTCTTATTTAAAAACTTTCGCTTTCCTCAGCACGTCTCACTTCATTCCTCAACATCAATTAGTCAAAAACCCTTACCCAACCAAGAGAAAAATCAAAAATCCTAACCAAAACTTATAAAAAAAAGGTACAATATTGAGATACAAACCACTTCAGGACGTGATATTTCGGTTTGAAATTGAGACACAATGTCGAATTTGCTGATACTTGGAGGATGATGGAGAAGGGTCTCACCGATTTCTTTGTTCTAAGGAAGCTAGAAGAAGAGAAGAGTGTTACAGTAAATTTAGAAACTGGCAGATTTTCCGTTGATAGCTGCTTGATAAGATGAAGAAGAAGATATGATTGGCTTTAATCAGATTACAAAGAAGAAGAAAAAAAAGCTATTAATAAATTTTTCCAGAATCAAAACGATTACAATAACCCTTAAAAGTTGAAAATAATACACTTACAAACCACTTTCATTGAAATATGAAGTTTGATAATTTTTTGATTAGGTTTTTTTTTTTTTTTTTTCCTTCACAGATTTGTTCTTCTAGAATTTCCCGTGTTAGGCAGAAAGATAAAATTGGTTTTCTAAGACACGGATATGCAGAAAATTGATTTGGACGGCCCCGGTCATCTCCAAGCACACCCCCACACAATTTCTGTTGACCAACACTCCATGCCGTAACATAGCCTATCATTCCCAGCCGTCCAAGTCATAGCTCGATCAGGATGATTCCGACCGCGGGATCAGGGTCCCCGGCGAATCCTGTCTATCTAATGACTCTCAAATCTCAAAGTCAAAGACCACCTTTTTTTATAATTACCTATTTATAGGAGAAAAAGAACTAGCCGTTGGCGCTAGAAGTTACATCGAGCGATATTCACAGGGCGATAAAGACTTTATCGTTATTTCATTCGCTAGAAACTCCGTCGCTCTGAAGTTTTCCCATAGTGGAGCAACTCGTTTGCCATGCCACCTGGTATGTCAAACGGTTTTTTTTTTACCATGTGCATAGGAATAGGCCTAAGCGTGTTAAAAATCACCCAGTAGATCGGCTTGCATGTCGGGTTAGAAAGTACTGTATTAAGGATAACTAGGTCTCCTTTCCTCCCTTTTTGGATTGTCTTGTAAGTAAGGCACTTTAGTTGAAGTCTATAATCATTTCTTAGTTATTTTTCTTTTTGAAGGAAAAAGGGGTTTCGAAAAACCCCAAAGAACCATTTTATTAAGCTACCTCATTCAAGTTGAGGTTTGAAGAAATACAACAAGGAGGTGAGGCATCATTCTGCTACCCATGAATGTCATGATGCATAACAAATTGACATGGAGCATGAGCTAATGTATTTGCACTTTTCAAAACAGAAACAAATTGGACATCTTCAAATAAATAGAAAGTTTCTTTAATTTGAACAACTAGACACCGAATACTTCAAGGGATATCACTGTTGTCTCCTAGAATTGCCTTAGTCACATTAGATGCATCCCCTTCAATGATAACATTAGTGAAGTTGTGTCGTCTCGCCAATTTTATTCCTAGATGAGCCGCTTTCGTTTTTGCAATGAAAGGAGAATGAGCAACAAACGTCACAGTTTTGCGGCATAAGTATTTTCCAGAATGATCTCGAGCAACAGTACCCGTTGCACCTTTATTAGGGACAAAAGCAGCGTCCACATTAATTTTGATGATGCCAATACCTGGAGGAAGCCATTGTTGAAATCTGGAACAAGTCGAATTTGTACTAACTGAATCAAGTTTGGTATGTCAAGTTTGGTTGTCATATTTTAGTGAACCAAAACTCATTTAAAGAGTCGCTTGATTATTTACTAGAGTCAAATTCGTATAGGTTAGCTTGAAAGTATTAGGATATGAGACATTACAAGTATTACGTGAAGACTTGAAGAATGTAAGAAGTAAGGAGCTACAACGACAACATCATCCTTCTACTTGAGGTTAGTAATATTTGACTTGAATTGTTTCATTCCCTAACGTATCTTTCAAGTCGTGCTATATTGAAAACATAAGCTCGAAGTCATGTGAATGATTATACTCAGTTAGACATAGTATTAAGGAATACAATACGAAGTATAACGCTTATCTTTTGAACTTCGTATATAAGACATCGACATAATCGTTTGAATGCTACTGTGATTATGTATGGGTATGAGGTGAAGATTTCATCCTAGGAAACAATGTTTTACATTAGTTTAAAGGAAGTACATTCATAAACTTATTTTGTGAATCGAAAGGGAAATCGTTAGGCTTATTGGTATTGTTATTCATTGCAAATCTTTTGAATTACCAATATGTGTGTTTAGTATAACTAATTCTAGTACCCACATGGAGGTAGAACCGAAACTTGTTTTGGTAGAACCGTGAAACCCATGTTTGGTGATTTGATAGGATAAAATCAATCATATCGTTCTTGGAAGTCATATGAACCAATTCTAAACTCGTTTAGAAGTGTGGCAAATCGGTTCCAAGATTGTAAGTATGAAAAAGGACTTACAAAGTAAAGATGTCGACATACTTTGAACATGTGCAGTAACGCTTATCTTTTATTGTTCAAAGATATTCCCTAATAGCTAAAGGAGAATCCCGGATCGAAATAAATTGAGAATCTTTTAATTAAGGTTTTTAGTTTTATATGCTTTTAATTTCCAGCAATTAAAAGGCATATCTTTAGAAAATAAAAATTGGTAATGTGCATTTACTAATTGGAGATTTTCTAATGAGATTTTGGTCAATATTTGGACAAAGCATTTCCAGGAATTATGGAAACCGAATTTGGAAATATATTGCATATCTTGAGAATATTTTCGGTTTTGCAAATTCCTTGGTGTCCAAACTTCCTTGGTCTATAAATATTGAAGTTTGCATTTCAAGAAAACTAATCCTCAAAGCCAGCAAAACTTGTTGTGTTGTTACTGGTGGAGCCGTCTATTCGGAGAGGAAAGTAACCTAATTAGGCGAAATCTCTTACGACCGCTCGTTTTAAAGACTTCTTTGGGATTGGGAAGCTCTACGAGTACCGTTGGTGGGAAACTGGATAATTGCAGTTTATTATTAGTTTTCGATTGATTTGATTGACGAACGGTAGTTGAACTTTGATTGAACCTAGTTTGTTTATGCTTGGGAATCTTCCCTTCTGATATAAGATTCATTCAAACTAGATCGAAGTTTCGACGGGGATATTTAGACTGTTTGTAGATCTAAAGACGTCTTGTGATAATCCATTGTTAATAGACTCCGTTCTGTGTGTGATTTATCACAAGAGATTCAAGTTGATTGTGTGCAGGTGTTTATTGAAGATCTAAGAAGATTTGAAAACGAAGAAGATTTCTGATTTGGGTTCATAATCTTTGGTGTGCACAAAACTTGATCGGCTGGAAAAGGATCCAACTATAATCGGTTTATCTTTGTGATAGATTGGACTTTGGTAGTTGTTTATAAGATAGATCTAAGGACATGACAAAGGAGTTTATTGGGATAAACGGAAGAGCCTTTTGTCAAACTCATATCACTTGATTGAAAAGAGTTGTTACCGAACAGATTTGTTGTTCCTTTATTGTTTGGAATACGAACCAAAGGAATTGTTCCAAGTGCGTGACTTATTACAAGTTGGAGGTGCAGGGATATAGACGGAACTAGGTGAAATATAGGTTTTTTTGCTTGGTCTCAACTATACAAAGTTGGTTTAGATTTTGTATAGCGGATTAATCCTGAGAGTATTAAATTCTGGACAAGGTCCCAGGGTTTTTCTGCATTTGCGGTTTCCTCGTTAACAAAATCTTGTTGTGTCATTTACTTTATATTCCGCATTATAATTGTTGTTATTATAATTAAAGTAAATTGCACTTGTGCGTTAACAGGGCACTTGATACTGATCCTATTGGTTTCGGTTATTACCGTACCTTTTATCAAGTGATCACTTTGTTGTTGTAATGTCTCGATTCCATATCCTTAGACGATCACACAAAGTGTATTGGTTTTCTCCACTTGCCTTTGATATTTAATTCACGAGTTAGGCCAGTTCGGACTAACCCTATATCAAGTGGACATTGTGTTGAAATATTCCTTGAGTGATTGTTGCTCCAAGAGGTTTATACACAGTGGGTCTTGTATAGGTTGTGATCAAAATAAAAGATTGTGGTATATTTGGGTACCCTCGTCTTTTTAATTGGTATCAGAGCAGGCAAACACGAAAAGATCTGACAATTTGTGTTTGTTGTGATCCAACCTATAAGAAATTGAATCTATGTCTGATTCAGTTAACGTTATGCAAGAGTATGAATACTCAAAAGTTTAAGATGTTACCACTTTGTTAACTCATGATCCAGGAGTTGCGAAAACATCTGTGTCGTTCTCTGATGGAAAAGAAAATGCTGATAAAGAGTTAGTAAAACTCCTAAAGCCTATAAAATCTCTGTCTACAAAAGTGATAATATTAAAGACATAGTCAAATCTTCTTAAGAATGAGATCAGAGATAAAGACATTCAACTGAATATTCTAGCCAAAGAGAATATGGATCTCACTGTCAAATTAGAAGCTCTTGGTAAATCTCTTACTCAAGAAAAAGAGGCATGTCCTATGACTCTGACTAATGATGTTGTTGTGATTTCTTCTGATGTTGAGGAAACTAAAAGTCCTTGCTCGAGTTTTACAGACTGTGATAAAACCGGTTTAGTCACATCTGAAACAGATCAAGATGATGGTAGTTTTCCTAACTACATCAAGTCAGAAGAGGATGAAAAACCATCTTCTAGATCTACTGATGATCAAACGAAATCTTGTGCAAAAGAAACTTTGAACCGATTCCGTGTAAGTGATTTTAAGGAATACAACTTTCAGTCACTTGACAGGAAACTTATACTTCTTCAAAATACGCTGGTAAAAATATTGAAAGAAGTTTCTTGTCTTAAAAAACTGAAAGACCATTCCTCAGTAGAAAGACAGATTATACCACTACCCGATAAGATCAACTCAAAAGAATCAGAGGAAAGAGTTGATAATCGCTTCTGGAAAAAGGTTCATCCTCACCCATATCGAAACAATTCTTGTTTTGATGAAGAACCTTTTCAGAAGAAAGGGAAAGACAGAATCTCTGCCAAAGGAAACAATCAGGAATTTTCGATAATTGTTTCAGATAATCATGCTGATGTGCATCATAAGGAAATCCTTAGAATGAGAAAATCATATGAAAATTTCATTGACAGAATTAAGAGAGATTTATATATCTCTGAAAAGTCTCACATTAGTACATATTCTCCACATGATCATATCTCGAGAGTTAGAAAAGATCATTATTCTGGGAGAAAATATTTTGGGCAGAAATTCCCAAGGAGAAATATGAACTATGGTTCTGATACTCGTTGTAAGCTAGAAAAAACTTACTCCGATACAACTTAGTTGTATCAAAATTGTGCACTCTCATCCTCTTCTGTGCTCTTAACTATGGATGAGAAAGGCACAACAAAATAAGAACACATTTTTTGTGTGTGTTTGTTTATCAGAAAAATCTGTGACATTTTATGGATGACTGCGAATCCATGTTTGTCTAAAAATTGTTCATGTTTAACATGATCCTCCAAAAAATAGGTTTTATTTAGAATTTTCGAATTTTAATAAACCTTCCAGCATGAGAAGTTCGGACAAAGGAAATAGAATATATTCTTGTAATATTTTCGGAATTTCCTGATATTTTCGGTCCGAGAGTTGTCTCTTCTTAAAGGGAAACTATCTCTTGCCTGTATTTTGAAACCCAGATCAATCCTTATTTAAATAACCGAGCATGCCTCCAATAACTCGTAGTGTCACTGTTGATGGTGGTTTTTAGTTCAAGGCTATAATTGTAAAACCAGTATTTAATGCGCTATCACCCTGCAAGGGGTAAAGCTATTTAAGAAGTGATGAGTGCAAAACACCTCTTCGCTCGTTTGAAGCAATTCAATATATATATACATGAAATTCACTCAGAATGGTGCGCGTAGTAGCAATCCCAAATGTTCTGTGGTTTCTATTTTATACCAGCATTATTAATTAATGCATGATTTGCCTAGTATTTTTTCGTGCTATGTTCTCAGCCGAACTCTCATCATTGACATGACATGACGATTAAGTGTTCACTCTCAGCAGAGTAGCACGAATCTCCCGAAGTGCCAGTATTAAGATCCGCATGGAAATACCCACAGGCTACGTCATTCTCTGACAAAAAGAATCTCGTATCGACGCACTTTCAATATAAGATACCTCGATCAAACATGTTTAAATTCCTTAAGGGAAATCTAGACTGTCCATATCAGTCTCAAAATGATCACGGCCACACAATTTGGCCGCGCAATTCAACAAGCCTAGCCAAGCCCTGGCGGAAATTGGCAATCATCGCGATGACCGTCGGTGGACCCACCAATACCCCGACCGGTCGGACTTCACCTAGCATACTTCAACGTCATTGAACGCCAAACCCAAGTGTGGGTGGTTGCGTTGTTTAAGGAGATCTCGAACGAGCTAGACCGTCCAAAACGGTCTCAGAAGCATCACGACCGTCCAACTTCGCCAGCCTAGTTGGACGGCTTGGATCTTCCTACAAACGATTAAAGAAGTGCCGCCATGATCAGTTGCGACCTAATTTTCACCTAGCATACTTCAACGTCATTGAACGCCAAACCCAAGTGTGGGTGGTTGCGTTGTTTAAGGAGAGCTCGAACGAGCTAGACCGTCCAAAACGGTCTCAGAAGCATCACGACCATCCAAATTCGCCAGCCTAGTTGGACGGCTTGGATCTTCCTACAAACGATTAAAGAAGTGCCGCCATGATCAGTTGCGACCCAATTTTCCCCTTGGACAATCGACTTTCCTGCGACAAGCCTATAGGGTGTTCAACCATTTGCCCAAACTCGAGTATACATGCTGCATTCGAAACCCTAATTTGGGTCACGACAGTTTACGCGTTTCACACGGTCGAGGGGGTGCACACGAGTTCACCACCGGCCCAATTTTATCCTCACTTGATCGACTTGCCCAAGGGAAGTCAATGACGTGCCAAAACGTTTGTTCGAACTAGGATGGATGTAACTGTCTCAAAACCCTAATTGGGGTTTACGGAAAAACACTTCTGTCGCAAGTCGATCACATCCGTCCATCTTCGCCATCCAAGTTGAATGGCTTATATACAATTATAGGCGGTCAACCAAATGTCTCCGTGACCATTGGACGCTCCTCTTCCATAAGGAACAATCGGTCACGCCACGGCCTACCATATGGCTTCTAAACAATCACCCAAAGATTGGAAAAAACAACTGGGAACGTTTGGTAAACAATTTTAGTATGAACTACATGCCAAAAGTTTCGTATGTATGTCTAGCATAACATACTAAAAAATCAAATCAATCGGAGTAACGAGCTAAAAGATACAGCTTAAAAGGCGAGCTAGGTCATGGCTGAAAACTGACAGAATTCCTCCTAAATTCTTCCTAAGTTTTACTGTCGGGCTTTTTTCACCTTCTAAACGAGCTAAACACCTAAATATTTGCGCGTAGGAAGATAGGAAATTCTTTTCTGATCAGAATGGAGGGGCGGACCGTCAAAATACGAGTTTGTATGATAATTCTACAGCGATTTTAGTGAGGGTCTCACATCTGAATCTTCTGATTACGAAATTTCATGAATTAGCACAAACTTCTGCGAATCATCTCAGCCATCCAACTTGGCTAGCCAACTTAAATGGTTTAGATTTAATTTGGGCCAACCAATATATGTGATATCAAAATGGCTGCAATCCACCATTCTCCTATAGGGACCGATCACCGCATCTTTAATATACATGGATAGCTCCTGGAAGCTACTCACACATGACCACCCGCCACCTAGCTTGCGCGTGGTTGGTCAGAATAATTAGGTCTTGCAAACAAGACCCATTCAGCAGCCTGCTGCATATTTTCCACGAAAATACTCGAGATATCAAACATGTCACAAACTGGGGATGTTCATCAGGGTATTGGTCTGGCGGTTTACAGCGTATGGCGTGCAACGCGCCCATTATTAGAAAGTGTCAGGAAAGAACGGACGGTTAACAACAATGAGAGTAGTTGGGTGAAAGTGTGACCAGTTTTCCCTCGTAATGGAAACGTGGTGATCACCACTTCTTACACAAATCCACCTCTCCACTGCTCAATCACCTCCACTTCCTACGAGATCATAGGGTGCTCGAACATGACTTGTATAAATAGGATTTCAACCTATTTCGACAAAAAAAAAACAAGTATTATCAACACGGTATCCAGAAAACACCAAGAACTGATAGCTTACATTCTGCAAGCCAGTTCCACGTTCTGATACAAGTCATAAATATCCACACCTTCATAATTCAACATTCTGATCTCAAACACCTTCTTCGCTTCCCTCCCTAAGATTAACCCCTTCTCCTTCACTTTGTGACCGAATTGAATCTGGAACGTCCATTTCTTGGTTTAGGCCAGAGTCTTATAGATTGATCTCTCGAATCTGAAAGTACTCCCGTGCAGTTCATTGTTTAGGGTTTGAATTCGTTTCTCGTCAACACACCCAAATTTACCAAAAATAGCAGAACCAGTTTTTACCCTCAAACAGTCACAAAGGCTAATAAGGAGGAAGCTCAAAAGGTTAAAGATTTCCAAGGAATCAATATAGAGAGGAAGAAGAAAAACATATCAAAAATCATGTCTGATTATGATTCTGATAGTTCAGTTGGATCACAAGATGAGTCATGTCTATTGGCTTACAATTTACAAGATCCAACCAAAACCAAGTGGATTCGTTCTGATAGTATGATTGACTATATACAAGGTTTTGAAGAACTGAGAACGAACCTTGTAATGACGGTTCGAAATCAAGATTGGCTCAAAGATAAAATTGAGGAAACAAAAGCTGATCTTTCTGATGTGAAGGTTCAAGTTGAAAAACTTGAGAAACAAGAAGTGGTTGAAGACAAGTCTCTTGAGACATGCTTCAAAAGTTTGAACACTGAAGAAACCTCAATGAACAATAAGAGCACCACTAGAGATTAAGTCATTTGCTGTAATACTTAATCCAGAAAAATATACATTAGTTTTTGATTATTTCAATAAAGTCTATAATGAATAAAACTATCTTATTATGAATAAAATTATTGGTTTATAATTTTTCTTGTGATAGTTTTCGTTTACATATCCTGTGCTTGAATGCTTTATCTTATTGCTATGTATGTTTATGGGATGTTTGATTTCGGTTTTCTTAACCTTAATATTCGATCTCATATGATGTGAACCCTTATGGTTTGGGTGACTTTTTGGTTTAGCAGGATTAAGTTCTAGCCCATGTTGGTAGGCTTTATCAAAGGATCATGAGGGGTTCTGATTGAAACAATATGTGAAAAAGTCACAATATGTTGAATCGTTAGGTTTAGCATAAAAGCATATGTGTTTCGGGGTTTCAACTTTTGCATTGCATAAGTTAAAACCGGTTTTCAACCTTTCTCCGGTAAAGGTTGGTTGTTGTTGTTCTTTTGTCTTGCAAGAGGATGACAACATAGTGATATTTTGGTATCAATTCTCCCTGGAAATATGCAAACATTAATGGAGAAGAGGATGTGGAACTTGAGGTAACGACTTTGTTAGTTAATCGTTTTCCTGTTTAAGAAAATCCCGATTTTATTGCATATATTTATTGCTTTTGCTTAACAAAATTTCGGTACAGTTGATGTTTATTCCATTATTTGTGTATGGATGTGTGTGTGATTCAATTGTTTCCGGTTAAGAAAAACTATTGTTATCTTGCTTTATTGTTTGGTATCAATTGTTTAGGTTTACAAAAATTTTGGTGCAATTGCGGTACTTTAATGTCTATGTTGTTTCAATTGCTTCAGGTTGAGGTAAATAATTATGCAAGTTGATTTATTTGGTTTGTATGAATTGTTTATGGTTTAACAAAAGAAAAGGTTTTCGGGATGAATTGTTTAGTCCAATTTGATTCTGGATAAGAGAAACTAAGTTAATTCTGATCTTAGTTAGACTTATCAAAGTGGAGGTTTCGATTATTCAAGTCTAAAATGCCTTAACAAGACATGCTAGTTAACTAAACTAGTACTTGTCTTGTTTAAAAGTGAAAGGTCTAAGTTATTATTTGAATAATTAGAACCTGGTGAGAAAAATAGAGTCAATTCTGATCTTTATTTTGGTCTTATCGAACAAGCGATTGTATTTGTGCAATCGGTTTAGCAAAGGAATTAAAGTGCTTAGTCGATTTTTGGTTTGCTAAACTATTAGGGAAAATTGCTTCGGGCAATTGTTTCCTTGGTAACATATCAAAACAAAATTACTTGTAGTTTCGGTTTTATTGGTTATCAAAAATGGTGTGTGGATCCCTCGTGCTTAACTCTTATAGGTTGCAAGTCTTTTGAGATTTGTAAGATCCTTTCGGTTTGTTTCTTTATTTGCTCGTACCTTTGTCATTTTGTGACAAAAAGAGGGAGAAACATATGGAGTAAACAAGTGATATTAACATTTGTTAGAGCACTGCTCGGTCGAACTCGCATGCGTTGCTATCTCAAGCATGTTTGTCAATGTTAGTGATCAAAACTGTAAGTCTTGATTTCTAGCCTATTTATAGATGTCTCGGACTAGTACATAGATAGTGTAGTTGAGCTTAGATTTCACAGAGTTCATCATTTGAAGATGAAGAACTACTAAGGGGAGCTTGTGGAAATTCTTCGACAAAAGGTATGTGGAGACTTGAACTTATCTATCACTTGGAAAGTCTATTTATATAATCTCCTATATTGAGACATAAGTCGTGTTGAGATATAGTTTTCTCTATACACATTTGAGATTTCGAGCTGAGTATATCTCGCTTAAATATTTCTCGAAATATATGTTGATAAGCTTTCGCCTCGACCAAGTTCATCTTATATCATGAGAAAATTGCTGAGTAACATCTTACATGGTTTGTGTGATACAATCATTTGATGTAGGCTTGGAATGTTTCGATAATAATTATTTCAATATCTTGAAAATTGCTTTGATGCTAATAGTGTGTGAAAACAACTATTATCATTATAGAAGAATGTTTCAATGATTGAAATAAAGAGTTTAGAATCTTGTAACCATCTTTGGATATAAGCATAATATGTTCACACATTAGTGTATAAGTCCAAAACCGGGAACCTAAAGTATGCATACTTGTGTGTATACAAAAAGGTTGTAGGAGATTGGGTAAGTATGCGTACAGTACGCATACTGGTGGAAGTTCACGTCCGTGAATTTCTGCTGAGTTTGAAAACCAAAAACCAAACTCATCCGGTTACCTAAAGTATGCGTACTGGCGAAAAGTTCACGTCCGTGAATTTCTGCTGAATTTGAAAACTAAAACAAATCTGGTTACTTAAGTAAGCATACCCGTACGCATACTTAAGTGTGTTACTTTTCTAAAATCGGTTGTACGTGAACCTAAACATTTATCAATAAGGAATGCAATCTTTGCAAACCGTGGCTATAATGTTCATGTATTGATTCGAGTGAATCAAACCGATATTGCTTCAATTGTGTTCTTGTATAATCCATGAGAATATAGCAATTGAACAACTCTTTAACTAGTTTCATTTGAGTCATTTGAACTAGTTATGGTTAAGATGAATAAGGTTGATATGAGAGTAATCATATGATTAACCTCGGTTAACTATTTGTGAACCAACATGGTGTACACGTTTAGGTACGGTTACATAAACCTAAATGAGGGTACATTTCATTTGTGTGTAACAAGTTAAGTTTGATCTAACGGTTGAAAGATATTAGCTTGGTTGAATCAGGTTTTTCATCTAACGGTGAATATTGAATGCTTTGTTACCAAGGTAACTTAGATTGCAAACCCTGATTTGAAAACTATATAAAGGAGAACTATAGCAACTTGTAAACCTAATCCCCACACCTTTTGTGTGTTACTAGTTGCATAACTAGAGTCGATTCTCCTTTAACCTTAGGTTTCTTCTCGAGACCCTGTAGGTTAACGAATTAAAGACTTCATTAGGATTATGAAGCCAGACCCAACTATTATCTTGTAGTTGCGTGATCTGATCTTGATGTTTCTATCGTGTTGAGTACAATTGAAATAATTGACTCGAGATTTTATATCTTTGATATGCAAGATAGAAAAGTAATCACAAACAACTTCGTCTCATCGTTTGTGATTCACAATATCTTCTTTCGCTAGTCGATTAAGATTATTGTGAGATGATTGATAATTCTAGGCCGTTCTTCGGGAATATAAGTCCGTGTTATCGATTGGTTTCTGTTCACCTTGATTTATCAAAAGACGGAACAAAAACTCTTGGGTATTTCTGTGGGAGACAGATTTATTCAATCCTATAGACTTTTCTGTGTGGGACAGATTTGTCTATCAAGTCTTCGACTTTGGGTCGTAGCAGCTACGACCCAAAATCGAAGACTTTAATAAAAAAATTTGTATCATACTGAAAAGTCTACGGTAATAGATAAATCTGTCCCCCACAGAAATACCTACGAGTTTTGTTCCGTCTTTTGATAAATCAAGGTGAACAGGAACCAATTGATAACCCGGACTTATATTCCCGAAGAACATCCTAGTATTATCAATCACCTCACAATAATCTTAATCGACTAGCGAAAGAAGATATTGCGGAATCACAAACGATGAGACGAAGATGTTTGTGACTTATATCTTGCCTATCAGAGAAATCAATCTCAAGTCATTCTTTACGATTGTACCTAGTACGATAGAAACATCAAGATCAGATCACACAACTACGAGAAAGTAGTATCGGTCTGGCTTCACAATCCCAATGAAGTCTTCAAGTCGTTAACCTATAGGGTCTCGATAGAAACCTAAGGTTAAATGAGAATCGACTCTAGCTTATACAACTAGTATCACACAAGAGGTGTGGGGATTAGGTTTCCCAGTTGCTAGAGTTCTCCCTTATATAGTCTTTCAAGTCAGGGTTTGCAATCAATGTTAGCTTAGTAACAAGGCATTCAATATTCACCGTTAGATGAAAACCTGATTAAATTCAAGCTAATATCTTTCAACCGTTAGATCGAAACTTAGCTTGTTACACACAAATGAAATGCACGTTTTTAGGTTTGTGTAACCGTAACCAAACATGTAAATTTAGTTGGTTCAACAGTAGTTAACCAAATGGTTAGTCATATGAGCACTTTCATATCAACCATATTCTTCTTTACCATAACTAGTTCAAACGACTCAAATGAACTAGTTAGAGAGTTGTTCAATTGCTTAGATCTTTATAATAGACACAATTGAAACAAAAACGATTTGATTCACTCGAATCGATTCATGAACTTTATAGCCACGGTTTGCAATTATGCATTCCTTAGTTTATATAAGTTTAAGTTCACAAATAATCGTTTTTTATAAAATAACCAACTTAAGTACGCGAACTGGTACACGTACTTAAGTACCCGGAATAAGTTTGTTTTTAGTTTACAAACTCCAACGGAATTTCTCGGGATGAGAACTTCCGACAGTACGCGAACTTGGTACGCGGACTCTAGTTCCGGTTTTCTTGAGCAGCAAAGTACGCATACTTTGGTTCAAGGAATAAGGACTTTCACACATATGTGTTACCACACAATGTTTATATCCTTCCATGGTTATATAATCTAAACTCTTATTTCAATAATTGAAACATTCTTAGAGGACGTTATATAGTTGTTATTCAGAAACCATTTTTCGTGTCATCCCACAAATCTCCTTGCGAATTTGAGTAGCCTTTGACGCAGGAAAATATCTCTCTAAGAAGAGTTTCTTCAATCCGTTCCATGTTGTGACACTACCAGGTGGTACCTAATATAACCAATCTTTAGCTGCGTCGAGTAAAGAGAAAGGAAAAGCACGCAACATTCCTTCATTTGCATCAGCCCCTTCAGGTATCATGTTTGTCAACAACCATTGAAACTCCATAAGATGCTTGTTCGGGTCTTCCCATGCAAATCCATGGAACTTTGGTATATGGCTGATTAACCCTGGCTTAATATCAAATGTGGAAGTTGCCTCAATGCACCATTGTTGTTGATCCAACTTCTGAGAAGCTAACTCCTTGAGTGTACGATTTGTATCACCCATTGCTTCTCCTAGTTTGTATTTCAGTAAGGTACCTGAAACACAATTCTCAAAACGAAATTAAAAACAACGTAAAAATAAGAAACCAAAACTATATAACAAGCCGATGCCTCCCCTGCAGCGGCGCCAAAATTTGATCGATGTCGTATGCGTCAAAAATAATTTCACTTTATCACTCTACTAATATAAATGAAGTACGTGGTAAGAAAGAGTTCGTTACCACAGAGAGGCAATTGTTGTTATAAAATTCCAGTTTCTAAAGTAACCAAGGGGGGATTTTTGTTTTAACAAAGAGCAATAAAAATAATTGAAAGCAATAAAATATGAAAGTAATCAATGAGAAGAAGATATTGGTCACGGGATAGTATCATTCACAAACATGTATTTTCATCAATGACTAGAATTGATATTTTAATCTCTCATTTACTAAAAGTCCTAGGATACCTTGATCGCAAGTATATCCCGCTAATTCCCTGATTTCATCACAACCACATAAAAAGATGTATATGTGAATTCTTCCTAGAAAGCAACCTAAAGTGTAAAAGCACAATTAAGTTTAACTCCCTAAATGCACTAAGTTCTATAGAATAAGACTAATCAAAGCAATCAAACATGTAGAAACACTAATTCGATTTAACCAAGGTTATGATTCACTTGTGACTAGTAGGATATATCACTACAAGCACTACCCACAATTATGCTACTTAGAATCAGGGATAAAAAACTTTTTCGTATTGAAAACCGTAATATAGCTTTAGAAATGAATGCAAATCGGATTGATTCCGGACTCAACCAAACAAACAATCAAATCATATGACAATATAAACCATGAATCATAAACAATAACTTATTGAGACAAAACTAATTCATAGATGCAAATATCATATTTGAGAAATCAACTTTATCCCATAACCAATATTATGTGTTTAGCTACTCATAGCTTTTGAGTTCATCATATTCAATAATAAAACGAAGAAGATGAAAAACAAAAATGAAAGCAAACCCTAGTCGCCGCGCTCCAAAGCTCCAAGTAAAAAAATACGTGATCTCCAAAGTTGTAGAAAACTTTCTCTTTTGTAGATTTTTTCCAACTTCTAAAACTAGGTCCAATCTCTAAAGTCCAATACAAAGATTTCCACTAAGCCCATGTGTGAGAAAAAACCAAGTAGAAAATATGTCCCAAAAGTGGTCGTCGGAAAACTGGTAAAGTGGTCGGAACTTGGTCGGATAAAGTATTTCAGGTGACCGACAAAGTCCACCCGGTCACCTTCAAACAAGTCAGTCAACACGGTCAAGCTCGGTGAGTCACACTGAGTCAAGTATGAGTCAGATCAGCTAACTCATCTGAGTGAGATGAGTTGTTATTGGCCAAGGCCATTACATAGATTGTTGCAAGCCATAACCTCTGTTGCGCCATTGTGGCCCTTCATTCCAGTTGCACAACTCCTTGCTCAAACACCACTGATTCTCCATCTCAGCTGCGCCTGCAACTGAACTGCAGCTTCACCAGTCATCCCTTCCCTACAGCCTGCTATTGCATCTCAGGCCAATCATTCCACCTGCAGCTGCAATTCATATACCACCTGAACCACATTGCTATGGATTCTCCATCCTACACTCAAGCCATTCACTGACTCATACCAAAACTATACTTCCCATTTCAGTTCACCACCAGAACTCAACCATAGCACCCATATGAAATCTCAGTACCACTGGCACCTGCAACACCATGATACACAAACCATTAGCAGCTCTATATACTCTTCAGTTCCTCCTCCTCCTCAGGCCCATGTTTTGCTCTAGCTGCATCAGCACAATCTGTAGCTGCAACCCTCATCTAATCATACTCCACCTGACTTCCATCATATACTCAAATCACTGTAATTTTCTTTCTTGTTCTGTACAAACTCCACAGCTCCATAATCAAACTCGCAAAGCATTCATTCCCAGAATCCACATAGTCAGGCTAACATTTCTTCCATCTGTGTCTCCTTGCAAACTACTACTCTAACAGCAACGATATTCATTGCTGCCTTACCAGCTTGCACCTGCAATGCTCAGGTCCACAACACAGACAACCACCAGCTTCAACAGAAAGCTTAACCCATTTCATGGCTTCAAAACAACATCAACAACAACACCATCTATCCATATTCTTCTCGGCCTTGAAACTCATTAAAAACCTATTTAATCTCTTCCATTTTATCCCCTGAATTTCAACATAACTTTCCCATGAATTTCAACATCTCAGATCTACCTTCTTTTTCATATTCCTCTTACGAGTTCAACACAAAGACCACCATCTCTTCCAGGTTTGTTGTAGAAATCAAATTCGAGCAAACACATGAACCATAATTTAGCACCATCTCACCTGGATCCATCCATGGCTTCAATTTCAGATTCTGTAGCAACCAGTTATCTCATATCCCTATTTAACTTCTCCGATTCAGACAAACATCAAACCCAAATTTCAGTTCAACGATTTCATCTGCTCAAACCCATTCAATTTCATAAACCTCATAGCAATCTGTCATCACTCGATACAGAGGTGAATGGTTTCAGATAACCATTTCCGCCTCTCTTTCCTCGCTTCTAACTCTCAGGTGGTTTGTAATGAAGAAAGACCATTCTTGGTTTCAAGAATGAGTAATAGATGATAAGATTTATCATGGCACCCGGAATTGGATAAGGGACACCCGAGGTGATAGCATTCTTCATTTCAGCTGCCAGTTCTGGAAGACTGACGGTATAATTCCTCTTCTTGTGTTGTCAGTTATAGGGAACTGACAGGCTTCATCAATGCGTTCGCTCATAACTTCCTCGTATAACGTCGTGGTGATATCATTCTTACACCAGTGGCTTTGTATTTTCGTTCTCTTCAACATGATAAGAAGAAACCCAACTTTTGAGCGAGTTTCACTTCTTTTTGCTCCAATGACTCCGAAATACCTAAATAACTCAAAAGTAAACATAAGATACATAATTTGCAATAAAACACGCAAAGAAAGCATAAACCATAGATATAAATCTAGGTGTTTACAACACCTATCAAATTCCCCCACACTTAGACTTTGCTAGTCCTCGAGCAAATCAAACAAAATAAACTCTAAAACATACATACAACTCCGTGTCGTCGAGGCTACGGTCACACTTAGCATGTATAACAAGCCTTTGAACCCCTAGGTTTCCCTAGTGGACGAGTTATAGTCTCGTGAGGGTTTGCTAGAGATTTACCCACAAAACCTACTTTCTAACTTACAAGTTCTCTGAAATCATAGCATCCAACGCGCTAAGAAGACGTAAAGATTATGCACACTAGTAATAAGAAGTTAGACACATAAATGAACACAATCTCATCCTTAAAAGTTAAGAGAGAAATAGCCATACCTTATCGAAAGAAATTCGGGTTAGGAGTGATCAAAAGTCTCGACTCTGCCTCACAAGAAAGGGTTTTATGAAGTTGCTCTCAATAATAAATAGCTTTTTATGGGTCACACATGTGTACAGGTGGGAATGAAGAGAGAATCCTGCGACACGTTGAATAGTAAGAAGGCAAAACCCTCCGAATTGTTTTGAAAACCCACATCTTTTATCATTTTGAAAACCCTTTTTTCTGACGATCTCTAAGAAAGGAAATCAACCACTTAACGAAGGTGGGAATATGCTTACTTACCTCGTTATCCGTTCGACGTGCAGTTAGCACCACTCTCACAGCATCCATAGAAACGTCTTCGGTCTTCAATCCTTGTCTTCATCTTCGTCTTCGGTATTCAACTCTTGATGATGAAATCTTGAACCTCGTAGAATCTTGACAATGTAACTTTTCCTCTAATTCCTTGTTGCTTGAAACTTCATTATGAATATTTCTTCTTCCATTGGCTTTATTGAATGAATACAAAACCAAAAACGAACTAAACAAACCAAATATGATGCAATGAATATTTTTTTTTTTTTAAGATGCAAAATAAATAAAGTAAATACAAAAACAAACAAAATATTAAAACTAATGATGGACCTAAAAAACTTTTTTCTTGTGTCTTTTTTTTTTTGTTTGTTTTTTTTGAGACAAGAAAAAATAAAATACAAACTAACAAATAAAAATAAAGATAAAATAAAAATGCAAGTACAAAGGCCATGGTGTAAGTACTTTACCGCTCGATTCTTCACAACTTGTATGTCTCGATCATAAACTTCTTGAACTCATCTTGATAATCTTCACTCCTGTACAATAGTCTTCAACTTGTAAAAATTCTGCTCCTTGCCTTGTTACTCCTTAGCCAGCTTCCAACACATTATGGAAATCTGATTGAATGCTACTCGAGTGTTTCCTCGCCTCAAAGATGTTGAAGTGTATGACTTCTTCGTCGAACTCCATAGTCAAGGTGCCATTGTGGACATCAATCTTAGTTCTAGCGGTTCTCATAAATGGTCTACCCAACAGTAAAGGTGTAGATGAGGATGAGTTCACATCACTCATGTATAAAATGTAGAAATCCACTGGAAATATTAGTCCTTTTACCTGCACCAAAACATCCTCAACAATCCCTTTCGGGTATACATTAGATCTATCAGCAAGTTGAATAACTATGCCTGTTTCCTTAAGAGGACCAAGATTTAAAGCATCATAAATTGAAGTAGGCATAACATTAAAGGAAGCTCCTAAATCTAGCATAGCTTTTTTGAACCTTGTTTTACCAATAGTGCATGGAATAGTAAAACTACCGGGATCTTTCAATTTAGGTGGGAGTTTCAATCGAAGATATGCCGAAGCATTCTCCCCCACACTCATTACCTCATTACTGGTTAGTTTATGCTTGTTAATGCACAATTCCTTTACAAACTTTTCATAGCCAGGAGTTTGCCTAATTACTTCAATTAGTGGAATATTCACTTGGACCTTCTTAAAAACATCCCAAATATCTCTATCTTGTTCCACCTTCCTATTAGCTTTAGCGAACCTGCCAAGAAAAGGTAGAGGAGGAACATAAGTAGAAACAAGAGGTTTAGAGTTGGATTTAGTTACCTCAGGAGTTTGAGGAAAATCTGAGTTCTTTTCCTCCAAAACTGGTTCCCTTGGAGATTCTTCTTTACCCAAATCAGTAACTTCAGTTCGCACAAATTGTGTACCACTTCCCAACGTAATAGCATTGACACCCTCTCTTGGGTTAAGAGGTTGGGAAGGGAGTTTCTCACCATTTTGTGCATGTAACTGATTAATATCCTCGGCCATGGAACTCATTTGAGTCTGCAACTCCTTTATTGTACTCTTGGTCTCTTGTTGACTTTGTTGAAACATAGTAGAAATGCCTTGCATCATGGTGCTATGCTTTTCATCGAAACCGGAACCTTGACCTTGAGTTGATTGTTGTTGTTGCGGTTCACCAACTTGTGCTTGCAACTCTTTAATTGCATTATCCGTTTTCTGCTGATTCAAATCCGCTAGTTGTTGATTTTGCTATACCACGGAAATTAGAGTCTCAACCAAAGTAGCCATCTTTGCCAATTCTGGGCTTTGCGCTTGTTGTGGTTGTTGCACTTGTTGTTGGAACTCACTCGGATGCTTGTAAACATAACTTGCACTTGCAACTTGCTCCTTACCATAACCAAAGTTGGGGTTGTCTTTCCATCCTTGATCGCAAGAGTTGGAGTAAGTATCAAACCGCTGATTTGAGAAAATAGCATTGACTTGCTCTATATTCTCACAAGCTGGTCGTGATGGTTTTACAACCACCTCTGCAATTTGTTGCATCATTGCCATCATATTGCTCATTTGTTGACGTAACTCAAAAATCTCGCCAACTTGATTAGTTTCCTTGATAGGTAGCTCTAAACTATGACTTGAAAATTGTTGAGAATTTGCTGCCATACTATCAATCAACTCTCTAGCTTGTGTCACCATCTTGTTCATAAGTGCACCACCACTTGCAGCATCAAGAAGATTCCTATCACTTGCTTGGAGACCTTCATAGAAGTATAAGATAATCATTGTGTCACTGAATTGATGATGAGGGCATCTTGGTACTAATCTCTTGTACCGTTCCCAACATTCATACAACGAATCCCCCACATTTTGTGTCATCCCACAAATTTCCTTGCGAATTTGAGTAGCCTTTGACGCAGGAAAATATCTCTCTAAGAAGAGTTTCTTCAATCCGTTCCATGTTGTGACACTACCAGGTGGTACATAATATAACCAATCTTTAGTTGCGTCAAGTAAAGAGAAAGGAAAAGCACGCAAGATTCCTTCATTTGCATCAGCCCCTTCAGGTATCATGTTTGTCAACAACCATTGAAACTCCATAAGATGCTTGTTCGGGTCTTCCCATGCAAATCCATGGAACTTTGGTATCTGGCTGATTAACCCTGGCTTAATATCAAATGTGGAAGTTGCCTCAATGCACCATTATTGTTGATCCAACTTCTGAGAAGCTAGCTCCTTGAGTGTGCGATTTGCATCACCCATTGCTTCTCCCAGTTTGTATTTCAGTAAGGTACCTGAAACACAATTCTCAAAACGAAATTAAAAACAACGTAAAAATAAGAAACCAAAACTATATAACAAGCCGATGCCTCCCCGGCAGCGGCGCCAAAATTTGATCAATGTCGTATGCGTCAAAAATAATTTCACTTTCTCACTCTACTAATATAAATGAAGTACGTGGTAAGAAAGAGTTCGTTCCCACAGAGAGGCAATTGTTGTTATAAAATTCCAGTTTCTAAAGTAACCAATGAGGGATTTTTGTTTTAACAAAGAGCAATAAAAATAATTAAAAGCAATAAAATATGAAAGTAATCAATAAGAAGAAGATATTGGTCACGGGATAGTATCATTCACAAACATGTATTTTCATCAATGACTAGAATTGAAATTTTAATCTCTCATTTACTAAAAGTCCTAGGATACCTTGATCGCAAGTATATCCCGCTAATTCCCTGATTTCATCACAACCACATTAAAAGATGTATATGTGAATTATTCCTAGAAAGCAACCTAAAGTGTAAAAGCACAATTAAGTTTAACTCCCTAAACACACTAAGTTCTATGGAATAAGACTAATCAAAGCAATCAAACGTGTAAAAACACTAATTCGATTTAACCAAGGTTATGATTCACTTGTGACTAGTAGGATATATCACTACAAGCACTACCCACAATTATGATACTTAGAATCAGGGATAAACAACTTTTTCGTATTGAAAACCCTAATATAGATTTAGAAATGAATGCAAATCGTATTGATTCCGGACTCAACCAAACAAACAATCAAATCATATGACAATATAAACCATGAATCATAAACAATAACTTATTGAGACAAAACTAATTCATAGATGCAAATATCATATTTGAGAAATCAACTTTATCCCATAACCAATATTATGTGTTTAGCTACTCATAGCTTTTGAGTTCATCATATTCAATAATAAAATGAAGAAGATGAAAAACAAAAATGAAAGCAAACCCTAGTCGCCGCTCTCCAAAGCTCCAAGTAGAAAAATACGTGATCTCCGAAGTTGTAGAAAACTTTCTCTTTTATAGATTTTCTCCAACTTATAAAATTAGGTCCAATCTCCAAAGTCCAATACAAAGATGTCCATTAAGCCCATGTGTGAGAAAAACCCAAGTAGAAAATATGTCACAAAAGTGGTCGCCGGAAAACTGGTAAAGTGGCCGGAACTTGGCCGGATAAAGTATTCCAGGTGACCGGCAAAGTCCACCCGGTCACCTTCAAACGAGTCAGTCAACACGGTCAAGCTCAGTGAGTCACACTGACTCAAGTATGAGTCAGATCAGCTAACTCATCTAAGTGGGCTGAGTTGGTATTAGCCAAGGCCATTACATAGATTGTTGCAAGCCATAACCTCTGCTGCGCCATTGTGGCCCTTCATTCCAGCTGCACAACTCCTTGCTCAAACACCACTGATGCTCCATCTCAGCTGCGCCTGGAACTGAACTGCAGCTTCACCAGTCATCACTTCCCTACAGCCTGCTACTGCATCTCAGGCCAATCATTCCACCTGCAGCTGCAATTCATATACCACCTGAACCACATTGTTATGGATTCTCCATCCTATACTCAAGCCATTCACTGACTCATACCAAAACTATACTTCCCATTTCAGTTCACCACCAGAACTCAACCATAGCACCCATATGAAATCTCAGTACCACTGGCACCTGCAACACCATGCTACACAAACCATTAGCAGCTCTATATACTCTTCACTTCCTCCTCCTCAGGCCCATGTTTTGCTCTAGCTGCATCAACACTATCTATAGCTGCAACCCCCGTCTAATGATACTCCACCTGACTTCCATTATATACTCAAATCACTGTAATTTTCTTTCTTGTTCAGTACAAACTCCACAGCTCCATAATCAAACTCGCAACACATTCATTCCCAGAATCCACATAGTCAGGCCAACATTTCTTCCATATGTGGATCCTTGCAAACTGCAACTCTAACAACAACAACATTCATTGTTGCCCCAGCTTGCACCTGCAATGCTCAGGTCCACAACACAAACAACCACCAGTTTCTTATAATCCTACCTTCATCTAAAGCAACTCCATCCCTGCAACCTCAGTTGCTTCTTGGCTCATCATTCTTCAATACCATGACTTCAAATTCTTCTCTGTAACCTCAGAACTCAGCTCTTAATCTCCATAATCAGCCATGAATCACAAAATCCAGTAGATCCCCTTTTGTTTTTCTCAGATTTCTTGAGTAAAACCCCAGATTCAATTCCATGTTCTTCAACAGAAAGCTTAACCCATTTCATGGCTTCAAAACAACATCAACAACAGCACCATCTATCCCTATTCTTATCAGCCTTGAAACTCATTAAAAACCCATTCAATCTCTTCCATTTTGTCCCCTGAATTTCAACATAACTTTCCCATGAATTTCAACATCTCAGATCTACCTTCTTTTTCATCTTCCTCTTACGAGTTCAACATAGAGACCACCATCTCTTCCAGATTTGTTGTACAAATCAAATTCAAGCAAACATATGAACCCTAATTCAGCACCATCTCACCTGGCTCCATCCATGGATTCAATTTCAGATTCTGTAGCAACCAGTTATCTCAGATCCCCATTTAACTTCTCTGATTCAGACAAACATCAAACCCAAATTTCAGTTCAACGATTTCATCTGCTCAAACCCATTCAATTTCATAAACCTCATAGCAATCAGTCATCACTCGATACAAAGGAGAATGGTTTCAGACAACCATTTTCGCCTCTCTTTCCTCGCTTCTAACTCTCAGGTGGTTTGTAATGAAGAAAGACCATTCTCGGTTTCAAGAATGAGTAATAGATGATGAGATTTATCATGGCACCCGGAATGGGATAAGGGACACCCGAGGTGATAGCATTCTCCATTTCAGCTGTCAGTTCTGGAAGACTGACGGTATAATTCCTCTTCTTGTGCTGTCAATTCTAGGGAACTGACAGGCTTCATCAATGCTTTCGCTCATAACTTCCTCGTATGACGTCGTGGTGGCATCATTCTTACACCAGTGGCTTTGTCTTTTCGTTCTCTTCAACATGATAAGAAGAAACCCAACTTTTGAGCGAGTTTCACTTCTTTTTGCTCCAATGACTCCGAAATACGTAAATAACTCAAAAGTAAACATAAGATACATAATTTTCAAGAAAACACATAAAGAAAGCATAAACCATAGATATAAATCTACGTGTTTACAACACCTATCAGGAGGATGTTCCAACGAAACAATGAGCATCCAAATGATTGTGTCAAGAGGTTCAAAACCTAGGCACCGGATTGTCACGATCCAAATATGATTAAACAACGATTGGTGGAATTATGTATTAATAGGATGGTACCCATGTATCGTGCTATGCTAGAGAATCTGCAATTTCAGACATCCTTTGAACTTCGCGAAGCTGTTAAACGCTCGGCTACAACAGCACCTGCCCTGCTAGAAAGAACCAGGCCTGCCAGAAATGAAGAGCCTCATGATATTCGTGGAAGCATACATCTCACCAACAGGCAATACAACCTTCAGCCCTCTGTAAGCAGCTTCACTGAAGCAACAAGAGGAAAACCACCAAGATACAACATCCTGCGCGTCCAAAACCCCCAACTCCAACCTCAGTACCACATGCACGACTATCACAATGATAAAACAACGTCCGAGATATACCATATCTGGCTTGACGGCAACAAAATCGGTGAGAGACGCTTTCAGAATTTCGTCTCCCGTAGAAGAAGTAGTTGCATTATCGAAGGAGGTCGCACCCGGGACTTAAGAGGTACATACGAACTCTCCATGTCAAGAGTTTATTCATACTTGCACAACCTGTTAGTTAAGTCATCCGCATGAGGGAACTTCCGTACTCCTCAAAGACACGATCCAAAGATGATAGAGACAAAGGAGTGTAGCTGGGACTGCTCAGCACTATCCATCTCAAAGATGCTGAATTTAGAGAGACGCAAGCACGCTATCATTATGATTCCAAGATGTCCAAAGACGAGGACATACTCAAGAGAGCAGACGCATTGTCAAAAACCAGTGATATGCCTGGACGTCTATGAAACGCAACGTAGACACAAAGACGGCCTCATGATCAGCAACTCGTACGATCCTCATCAACGTTGGGTTCAACTCCAACTCTCTTCCAAATTATTTCTTCGGAGACCCAGCGTGACAACTTCTACCAAGTTAAAAGCTCAATAAATACTCGTAGGTAGGGGACTGTCTCCCTCTTCTCCATTCCATGAGGAAACATCAAGGAAGCTATCGGTTCCATCATCAGCTTCTCCCTCTAATAACGAGAAGATCTCCACCATTATATAAAGACTTCCAAGTTTGTGCAAGTAGCTACCATGCCTTTCTCTGCCAGTCTCTTCTGATCACAGCTTCTGCCAAGAATCGTTGTTGCTCTCCAGAGCTTCACCATAGCAACAACCACTATGGACTGAGGTAATCCGAACTTCTTCATATTTTGCTTTCCCATGGAGAAGTAATAGAGTCACTAGTACGGAGGCGAGATGGTGATATATTTATTATGGTAAACCCACCGACCATACAAGATAGAGCCATATAACTCGCGCTTGGGGACTGAGACTCGGCATGAAATTCCTTCACCGTCAGTCAAGGACTTCTTCAACACAAGAGAGACGGTCAATCAAGAAGCATGTAATTTGCAAGGGAAAATCAAACTGAAGGAGAAGCCACTTCAACGCTCTCTCCATAAGAAGCCGCTTCAACGCACGCTTCAGAAGCTGCTTCAACGCACACTCCAGAAGCCACTTCAACGAACGCTCTCTTCAGAAGAAGCCGCTTCAACGCTCTCTCTCCCGAAGCCGCATCACCACTCTTTCCCGAAGCCACTTCATCACTCTCTTCAGAGGCCGAAGCCGCTTCAACACCTTACCAGCAAATACAATGAAATTACGTCTTTCAAGAGAAAATAAGCTCGGGATAATTACACCTGGGGACTGCCAGCACAGGATGCCTTCACGTCCCTCAACCGATTTATTTCTAATATCATCAATCATCACTGTTGAAGCTTTACGAGCCGCAGAAAATTCTCAACATGAAGACGTACATGTGCATCAAAGACTCCAAAGTACAAATCGGAGATGTTTTCACGTATCCAACCACGCCATTGATTCTGAAGTTTAACTGGGGACTGCTCATCGCATCCCATTCCATACAACCATCCAAGATTAGAAGACGGTTCAAAGGATGTTGCTTGAAACGAAGTCCTTGAAGACTTGATAGCGGCATGTCGACAACGGAACGCCTCTCATCTTGTCTACTTCACTTAACGGCTCCAGAGGATTGTGCCCATACAAGCATCCCCAGCATATCATCCTCGCAATCAGAAAGAGCAAGATGACTAAAAGAAATCATCAAGTAGCCAGTACATGCTTCTTAGGGCAAGCATCATTCGTACCCTGAAGTGCAGCTGCTTTAATGACGAAAAAACCTCTCAATCACCATTTCATTGTGCCTAGATCCCAGAAAGAAGTTTCGCCATCTGTAATTTTCATATTTTGGAAAATCCCTTCACGGAATCAGGAAGCAGCGAGCTAGTGCACGCGGTACTCCCAGATTGCAATTACTTCTTCAGACGTGTCCAATCACATCTCGCCTCATTAATTGGAGATAGAGCCTCCACACCTAACAAATACAACTCCTGGATCTCCTGTTCACGGAATCACAACACACGTGATATAACAAATGGAAGTTACAGCATGAATGAGGGATTATTATTCGATCAAGCCCTGGCTCCAGCCGCATGAAACCAATACTACTAAACATCAAAGAAGTGTCGTCAACGCCAGGGCCAATGGTACCTTCACTAGAGTCCTCTCCAGGAGCTGCTTCAACATCCTCTCTGGAAGCCGCTTCGACACCCTTCTCGAAAGATGCTTCAACATACTCTCCAGAAGCCGCTTTGACACCTTTCTCGGAAGCTGCATCAACGTTCTCTTTGGGAGCTGCTTCAACATCTTTTTCAGAAATTACTTCAGCAACCTTTTAAGGATATTCCTCATGATAGGGCTCGTCCACATCAGAGTCGAGGATTATGACGTCTTTATGAAAAGGGTATTCATGTTTATCCAGGAGTTCATGTTATGCTCCGCCCTCCTTCACTTTAGTCGGGCAGAAAACTTTTCAGCCCTAGCACATGTTAGCTGAGATGCTTCATCGCGCCTCTACTTTTCCTCCATGCTAACCGAAGCCAGGAAAGCTTGGACACTCTCTCGAACGATACTCAGATGTACATGGGACTTGGAAAGCAGTTTGAGATCCCAACTAACAGTATGCCTAATCTACCTGGGGCCAACCGACATCATGCTAGGGGAACGCTTACCTGGACACCTCTTGAACGTGACATGTTCCAAGGACAGTCCGACCCATCTCTCCTGGTAACATCCAACTTTGTCTCATAAGTTTTACTTTTATTTGTCACCATCTAGTGCTTACCCCGCAATAGTGTAACTATTACGTGCTAAGCAGGGGACTTAATGTTGATGGTGGTTTTTAGTTCAAGGCTATAATTGTAAAACCAGTATTTAATGCGCTATCACCCTGCAAAGGGTAAAGCTATTTAATAAGTGATGAGTGCAAAAAACCTCTTCGCTCGTTTAAATCAATTCAATATATATATACATGAAATTCACTCGGAATGGTAGGCGTAGTAGCAATCCCAAATGTTCTGTAGTTTCTATTTTATACCAGCATTATTATTTAATGCATGATTTTCCTAGTATTTTTCCGTGCTATGTTCTCAGCCGAACTCTCATCATTGACATGACATGATGATTAAGTGTTCACTCTCAGCAGAGTAGCATGACTCTCCCGAAGTGCCAGTATTGAGATATGCATGGAAATACCCACAGGCTACGTCATTCTCTGACAAAGAGAATCTCGTATCGACGCACTTTCAATTAAAGATATCTCGATCAAACATGTTTAAATTCTTTAAGGGAAATCTAGACTGTCCATATCAGTCGCAAAATGATCACGGCCACACAAGTTGGTCGCGCAATTCAACAAGCCTAGCCAAGCCCTGGCGGAAATAAGCAATCATCGCGATGACCGTCGGTGGACCCACCAATACCCCGACCGGTCGGACTTCACGTAGCATACTTCAACGTCATTGAACGCCAAACCCAAGTGTGGGTGGTTGTGTTGTTTAACGAGAGCTTGAACGAGCTAGACCGTCCAAAACGGTCTCAGAAGCATCACGACCGTCCAACTTCGCCAGCCTAGTTGGACGGCTTGGATCTTCCTACAAACGATTAAAGAAGTGCCGCCATGATCAGTTGCGACCTAATTTTCCCCTTGGACAATCGACTTTCCTGCGACAAGCCTATAGGGTGTTCAACCATTTGCCCCAACTCGAGTATACATGCTGCATTCGAAACCCTAATTTGGGTCACGGCAGTTTACGACTGTCGCAAATCGATCGTGTCCGTCCAAACTCGCCAGCCTAATTAGACGGCTTAGGTCGCGTTTCACACGGTCGAGTGGGTGCACACGAGTTCACCACCGGCCCAATTTTATCCTCACTTGATCGACTTGCCCAAGGGAAGTCAATGACGTGCCAAAACGTTTGATCGAACTAGGATGGATGTAGCTGTCTCAAAACCCTAATTGGGGTTTACGGCAACACACTTCTATCGCAAGTCGATCACATCCGTTCATCTTCGCCAGCCAAGTTGAATGGCTTAGATCCAATTATAGGAGTTCAACCAAATGTCTCCGTGACCATTGGACGCTCCTCTTCCATAAGGAACAATCGGTCACGCCACGTCCTACCATATGACTTCTAAACGATCACCCAAAGATTGGTAAAAACAACTGGGAACGTTTGGTAAACAATTTTAGTATGATCTACATGCCAAAAGTTTCGTATGGATGTCTAGCATAACATACTAAAAAATCAAATCAATCGGAGTAACGAGCTAAAAGATACAGCATAAAAGGCGAGCTAGGTCATGGCTGAAAACTGACAGAATTCCTCCTGAATTCTTCCTCAGTTTTACTGTCGGGCTGTTTTCACCTCCTAAACGAGCTCAAAACCTAAATATTTGCACGTAGAAGATAGGAAATTCTTTTCTGATCATAATGAAGGGGCGGATCATCAAAATACGAGTTCGTATGAGAATTCTACAGCGATTTTAGTGAGGGTCTCACATCTGAATCTTCTGATTACGAAATTTCATGAATTAGCACAAACTTCTGCGAATCATCTCAGCCATCCAACTTGGCTAGCCAACTTAAATGGTTTAGATTTAATTTGGGCCCACCAATATATAGGATATCAAAATGGCTGCAATCCACCATTCTCATATAGGGACCGATCACCACATCTTTAATATACATGGATAGCTCCTGGCAGCTACTCACACATGACAACCCGCCACATAGCTTGCGCGTGATTGGTCAGAATAATTAGGTCTTGCAAACAAGACCCATTCAGCAGCCTGCTGCATATTTTCCACGAAAATACTCGAGAATCAAACATGTCACAAACTGGGGGATGTTCATCGGGGTATTGGTCTGGCAGTTTACAGCGTATGGCGTGCAACGCGCCCATTATTAGAAAGTGTCAGGAAAGAACGGACGGTTAACAGCAATGAGAGTAGTTGGGTGAAAGTGTGACCATTTTTCCCTCGTAATGGAAACGTGGTGATCACCACTTCTTACACAACTCCACCTCTCCACTGCTCAATCACCTCCACTTCCTACGAGATCAGGGGGTGCTCGAACATGACTTGTATAAATAGGATTTCAACCTATTTCGACAAAAAAAAACAACAAGTGTTATCAACACAGTATCCAGAAAACACCAAGAACTGATAGCTTACATTCTGCAAGCCAGTTCCACATTCTGATACAAGTCGTAAATAGCCACACCTTCATAATTCAACATTCTGATCTCAAACACCTTCTTCGCTTCCCTCCCTAAGATTAACCCCTTCTCCTTCACTTTGTGACCGAATTGAATCTGGAACGGCCATTTCTTGGTTTAGGCCAGAGTCTTACATATTGATCTCTTGAATCTGAAAGTACTCCCGTGCAGTGCATTGTTTAGGGTTTGAATTTGTTTCTCATCAACACACCCAAATTTACCAAAAATAGCAGAACCAGTTTTTACCCTCAAACGGTCACAAAGGCTAATAAGGAGGAAGCTCAAAAGGTTAAAGATTGTCAAGGAATCAATACAGAGAGGAAGAAGAAAAACATATCAAAAATCATGTCTAATTATGATTCTGATAGTTCAGTTGGATCACAAGATGAGTCATGTCTATTGGCTTACAATTTACAAGATCCAACCAAAACCAAGTGGATTTGTTCCGATAGTATGATTGACTATATTCAAGGTTTTGAAGAACTGAGAACGAACCTTGTAATGACGGTTCGAAATCAAGATTGGCTCAAAGATAAAATTGAGGAAACAAAAGCTGATCTTGCTGATGTGAAGGTTCAAGTTGAAAAACTTGAGAAACAAGAAGTGGTTGAAGACAAGTCTCTTGAGACATGCTTCAAAAGTTTGAACACTGAAGAAACCTCAATGAACAATAAGAGCACCACTAGAGATTAAGTCATTTGCTGTAATACTTAATCCAGAAAAATAGACATTAGTTTTTGATTATTTCAATAAAGTCTATTATGAATAAAACTATCTTATTATAAATAAAATTATTGGTTTATAATTTTTCTTGTGATAGTTTTCGTTTACATATCCTGTGCTTGAATGCTTTATCTTATTTCTATGTATTGATAGACGCATTTATGTGTCTATTTTGATCTCAATTTATATATATTGTTAGTGCTCGATTTTGTATTTATTATGGCTTTTTGTGCCTTTGTAGGTATTTTTGGAGAAATGGACTTTTACGGTGAAATCGTCTCGAAAAGTTGATAAAGGTTCCCCGGAGGGCACCTGCTATTCGGACCCCCATTTTGGATAAGGGGTACCCTAGTGATAAGGGGCATCCACCGCTATTTGCACCATGGAGCTATTATTTCCACCCCACGGCTAAGTGCACCCCATCAGAGGATAGGGGGCATCCTTCTTCTCATTTTGAATAGATCGTTTTGGCGGGAAAATCTAGGTGCAAAAACAGTTTCACCTGCGACATTATCTGGTGCAGATTGGACGAGATTTACTCGGGTTCTTTCATGGATTTTCATTGGTTTGGGCCTGTCCTACCAGAACAGGGTTGGTGATGCATTTGGACGGGAAGATTATCATGGGTTCACGATAAAACAGGGAAGGAGAATTTATCTCGGCGTTTGGAGGAGTTTTGATCGGACTTTCTTTACTATTTGGATATGGATTGATCTGTTGAAGTTATACAGGGAAGTTAGCGTGTCTCAAATCGAAAGAATAGGAAAGTTTCTTCGGTTGGAGTTATACAGGGAAAGAAATATTTCCGGAATAGTTGGATATATACGGAAGATCCGTGAATGATTAGGAGAGGATTTGACGCAAGGAACGAGTGTATTTGGTCCTGTTTTCGTCTTAATGAAGAGTATGGAGAGTTTGGAGTACATCAGACTGTGTAGGAGAAAAAGGAGGAGTTTTCAGCTGCATTTCGATAAAACATGGCAGTGATAGAGACTCGTGTTTGTTTAGGTTGTTTACGTGCAAAAGCAAGAGGAGATAATCTGCCAGGATTCGAGTACATCCAATAAGGAAGGTTTGGTTGCTGGAGTACGCGTAAAGGAACCAACAGATAGAAGGAAAGTCCGTCTCTTTAGGGAAAAGAAAACCGTGTTATTCTCGGATTTATATCGGGAGATTGGTGGACCTGTTAGGGATATAAGGAGTTGGTAGGATATCGAGTAGTTGGGGGTCGGTATGGAGGCTGCAGAGGCGGAGAAATCAGGGTTACAGGAAGGTACCTGCTGCTGCTGAAGAAGAAAGAGACGAAGAACATTAGACGAACACAAATGGTCGCAGTTCTGCTACAGTAGGAAACTATCGTTCTTCTACAGTCTTAGAACCTTGTAACAGTGACTTCTGTAACACCCTTACAGCGTTGCAAATCTCTGTGTTATACAATTTCTTCAATAAAACACATTTTTGAGTTATGGATTATTATTTTGTGCGTGTTTTTGATATGAGGAGCTAAACCTCAACACTGGGACGATGGAGGAAGCCTTATTTCACAATTGTTTGGTAACTATATTTGATTCTCTATGAATTTTGCATTGATTTAATTGATTTATAATTTTTATTAATTATTTGTGATTTTGTCTGATGGTGTATGCTTAGACTTAGAGCTTTTGATGCACCATGCTTATGATTTACAATTAATCTTTTACAAAATCTATCTTTGGCAAAGAAAAGAGTCCATAAAAGAGCTAGAAGTGTTATGAATCAATATACGAACCAATTGAATGTGATTAATGGTGAAATCCTAAGTCCCAGTTCTCTCGATATTGTGACAGTCTTGTAAATATATTTTCTTTGTTTTAGTGTTTTCTTAAATCAAACCTTTACAAGCCCGAGTTGAACGATCTTTATTTACCACTTAAAAAACTACATCAATTTTTGGCGCCGCCGACGCGGACTTGTATTTAGATTTGTTTTAGGTTTATTTTTATTATTGTTGTTCTCTTTTACGCCTTTGGTATTTTTTGATTCTTTTCAGATTTGGAGCGAAGCTACAAGGAAAGAAAAAGTGATATAAAAGGAAAGCATCGCCAAAGAAGGAAAGAAAAGAGGAGTCCAAGGCATGAAGAAGATTTTGTACATATTTATTTTATTTAGACTTTATTTCCTTTCATTTTTAGAAACTGTAAATAGGGTTTCACTGTTGTAATTTTTCTTTTTCTTTTTGGACACTTTTTGGACTTTATTTTTGGACTTAGACATTATTTTTAAAACCCTAGGGAAGGGTTACAAAATTAAATAAAACTGTTTGCAGGGAAGGACGACAGTTACGATACTGACTCGGCCCCTCGGGTTCGTACACTGACATAGGAGTCGGTGGTCTGAGTCGACTTCAACGGTTCATCGCCTGTATGGTACGGGAGGTAAGACTCTATCCACCAACGAATCCCCTGTCAGTGGGTTTTATTTTGTGTGACAACTCACACCCCCGTAATAGAATGTCGAACTGGTATTACAATAGACAATACAACGAATATCGAACTGGTATTACTTTGACCATAGTGTGAATAGTGGTTGGGAACATCAAACTTCCAATTACTATCCACACGCCAACTGGTCGCACGAGCAAAATTCCTCTCTACTAGAGTCAACACGTAAGTTAGCTGAGTCGACACGTAAGTTAGCAGAAATGAATAACTTAGTTATGGACGAAAGCAATGCAACGAGTGAACTTTATTTTCTAGATTCAATCAGGAAGTCATGTGAGTCGACTCGGAATCTTTTGTTAGAGGCCTAGAAAAGAACTGCTCAAAATAATCATAATTTCCAATATAGTGTTTCCAATAGTACACTTGAAAATGAGGATAGTTATTTACATAATCAAGATGACGAGGTTAGAATTGGTAACACTACCTATTTAGTTGAGGTTCAACCATTTTCATGCTATTATGATGATTATGATGAGGATAGTGCTGATGAAGAATCTGAAATATGTAGGCATAGTGATCAGGAATTTGTTACTCCAATTGAGCTTTATAATGATAATGTTATTTCTAGTTCAAATCCAAATAATTTTAATAATTATTCACCTATTCAAAAGGATGAGGATTTGACTAGAGATACCCCTGTTTTAGACAATGTGGTATTTCCATTTGATTACGAGGCCGATAATGGTTTAGAGGAACGAGTTTATTCTGAGAATACTATTTTAGAGTCTACCGATTTAGAAATTGTAGTCTTAGACAAAGAAGATGAACTCGTAGAGCTTTTAAATTTGAGTGAGGATGCATCACCTGAGTATAACCTAGAAGAAGCAATTGACTATTTTCAGGATTCTGACGATCTAGAAATTAGGGAAATTGTAGCTAGTCTATCTAAAGACACCCAAAACTCTAAGTTTGGGGGTGATTATCATTCTTCATGTGCCTTACCTTTAGCTCTTAAAGAGATCCCTCACTTGGGACTTGACATATGTACCTCTACCATTTTAAAATATCATCTTCATACACGTTTTCCCGAACCCAATGATGTCCAGGAAGTTCAGTTGTTAGAAACCCATCCTCTGGTTGATGTGGTTTGCCCAGGCTACGATACCCAGATTGATTTTGTTTTCCCACCAAAAACTTTTCTTCCAATTATGGGAATGTTTGAATTCCAAATGTGTCAGTTATTAAGTTCTGAGACTAAACCTAATTATTTTAGGAAAATAGAAACGACATATTTGCTTAAGAATGACCACCACTTTCATTGTGGTCAACTGTGTGAGTCAAAACTGGTTGACTTAGAGGATCCTCAATTATTCAGGTTATTATTATGTGCTTCTAAATTTTTCCAAACCTTAGAACCTGATCTTTCGGATCTTAGCTACGAGGAAATGCAACCCATGAAAATATTTTATTTGGACCCAGTTATAGAACCTGAACCTGAACCACAGCTAGATATAGTTGTCTTAAACAAGAAACTAGACAAGGGTATGCTTTATTTGTTCATTTACTTGGCATGTTGCAGATTCCTTTTATTTGTGGTAGCTTTATTTGGTTTTTATGACCCACATATTTTTCGGCTATTACTTTATGATTTTATAAGGTGACTAATCCTTTCTTAGTCTGGCTGAAGACGTTAAACTTAGCACTTCTTGGGAGGTAACCCAATATTCATGCGACACGGTAATATCTTTCCTTATATCTTTTGCTTCAAATGGTAACAATTTCTCCTTGTTCATGCTTTTAATTTTATCTTTAGAACATTGAGGACAATGTTAGATTTAAGTTTGGGGGTATGGGAGAAACTTTTTAGTTGCAATAATTAAACTCCAGAGCCTAGAAATTTATGCTTATTAAGGATAGCACTAACCAATCTAAGTGGATGGAAGCATCTTGGTTGTACGATTTGAGGAACCAAGTTCATCTTATATCATGATAAAATTGCTGAATAACATCTTACATGGTTTGTGTGATACAATCATTTGATGTAGGCTTGGAATGTTTCGATAATAATTATTTCAATATCTTGAAAATTGCTTTGATGCTAATAGTGTGTGAAAACGGCTATTATCATTATAGAAGAATGTTTCAATGATTGAAATAAAGAGTTTAGAATCTTGTAACCATCTTTGGATAGCATAGTGTGTTCGCACATTAGTGTATAAGTCCAAAACCGGGAACCTAAAGTATGCATACTTGTGTGTATACAAAAAGGTTGTAGGAGACTGGGTAAGTATGCGTACCCGTAAGCATACTGGTGGAAGTTCACGTCCGTGAATTTCTGCTGAGTTTGAAAACCAAAAACCAAACTCATCCGGTTACCTAAAGTACGCGTACCCGTACGCGTACAGGTGGAAAGTTCACGTCCGTGAATTTCTGCTGAATTTGAAAACTAAAACAAACTCAAATCCGGTTACTTAAGTACGCATACCTGTACGCATACTTAAGTGTGTTACTTTTCTAAAATCGATTGTACGTGAACCTAAACATTTATCAATAAGGAATGCAATCTTTGCAAACCGTGGTTATAATTTTCATGTATTGATTCGAGTGAATCAAATCGATTTTTCTTCAATTGTGTTCTTGTATAATCCATGAAAATATAGCAATTGAACAACTCTTTAACTAGTTTCATTTGAGTCATTTGAACTAGTTATGGTTAAGATGAATAAGGTTGATATGAGAGTAATCATATGGCTAACCTCGGTTAACTATTTGTGAACCAACATGGTGTACACGTTTAGGTACAGTTACATAAACCTAAATGAGGGTACATTTCATTTGTGTGTAACAAGTTAAGTTCGATCTAACGGTTGAAAGATATTAGCTTGGTTGAATCAGGTTTTTCATCTAACGGTGAATATTGAATGCTTTGTTACCAAGGTAACTTAGATTTCAAACCCTGATTTGAAAACTATATAAAGGAGAACTCTAGCAACTGGGAAACCTAATCCCCACACCTCTTGTGTGTTACTAGTTGCATTAGAGTCGATTCTCCTTTAACCTTAGGTTTCTTATCGAGGCCCTTTAGGTTAATGACTTAAAGACTTCATTGGGATTGTGAAGCCAGACCCAACTATTATCTTGTAGTTGCGTGATATGATCTTGTTATTTCTATCGTGTTGAGTACAATTGGAATAATTGACTCGAGATTTTATATCTCCGATATGAAAGATAGAAAAGTAATCACAAACAACTTCGTCTCATCGTTTGTGATTCACAATATCTTCTTTCGCTAGTCGATTAAGATTATTGTGAGATGATTGATAATTTTAGGCCGTTCTTCGGGAATATAAGTTCGGGTTATCGATTGGTTTCTGTTCACCTTGATTTATCAAAAGACGGAACAAAAAGTCTTGGGTATTTCTGTGGGAGACAGATTTATTCAATCCTATAGACTTTTCTGTATGGGACAGATTTGTCTATCAAGTCTTCGACTTTGGGTCGTAGCAACTCTTGGTTGTGGGTAAGATCAACTAAGGGAATCAAGTGTGTAGTATCTTGCTGGGATCAGAGAGGTAAGGAGCATAATTGTACCTTGAATCGGTGTGAGATTGATTAGGGTTCAACTACAGTCCAGTCCGAATCTAATTGGTAGTAGGCTAGTGTCTTTAGCGGCTTAATACAGTGTGGTGTTCAATCTGGACTAGGTCCCGCGGTTTTTCTGCATTTGCGTTTTCCTCGTTAACAAAATTCTGGTGTTTGTGTTATTTCTTTTTCGCATTATATTTTGTTATATAATTGAAATATCACAGGTTGTGCGTTAAGATCAATCAATTAGAATATCCAACCTTGGATTGTTGATTTACATTGATTGACACTTGAACATTGGTCTTTGGTACCGTTCAAGTTACTACTCTTATATTCAATCAGGCTCGTAGATTTTTATTTGCTGATTACGGATTGAATTAAGAGTTAGAGATATTAAACTCTTTGATACACTTTATTCTAGATTGAGTCTGACTGTCTAGTTGATTCTCTAGAAAGTGTATTGGAGTAAGTCCTCTCAGATTGCCAAACGAATTGTTGGGTGTGGTTGTTAGACCCCCCCATTTTCAACATTGATTTGTATTGATTTAGTATCACTAAAGGAAAGGACATTGGTGCTTAAACGTTATATCTAACGAAAGAGTAAGCATAAACTAAGGGGGAGTAGCATATCATATTGATAAGGAATAACAAAGACGTGCGTATAGAAAATCTACCTATCTTACCTTTAGGGGGAGTATTAGCTTTGTTATTATAATGTCAACAACGGCATTTATGGATTGAATGTATACAGGTTATTGTGTTGTTGAATTTGGGAATCAAGCGTATGTATAATGAATTCTTGTAATTTGTTTATCCATATAATGTAAGAGTTTTGTCACTAAAATTGACTAAGGGGGAGATTGTTAGAGCATAGATCGGTTGAACCCACCAAGCGTTGGTATGTCAAGTTTGGTTGTCATATTTTAGTGAACCAAAACTCATTTAAAGAGTCGCTTGATTATTTACTAGAGTCAATCAATCAACTTCGTATAGGTTAGCTTGAAAGTATTAGGATATGAGACATTACAAGTATTACGTGAAGATTTGAAGAATGTGAAGAAGTAAGGAGCTACAACGACAACATCATCCTTCCACTTAAGGTTAGTAATATTTGACTTGAACTATTTCATTCCCTAACGTATCTTTCAAGTCGTGCATATTGAAAACATAACTGCGAAGCTGTGAATGATTATACTCTAGTTAGAAATAGTATTAAGGAATATAATACGAAGTATAACACTTATCTTTTGAACTTCGTATATAAGACATCGACATAATCGTTTGAATGCTATTGTGATTATGTATGGGTATGAGGTGAAGATTTCGTCCTAGGAAACAATGTTTTATTCTTTTAAAGGAAGTACATTCATAAACTTGTTTTGTGAATCGAAAGGGAAATCGCTAGGCTTATTGGTATTGTTATTCATTGCAAATCTTTTAAATTACCAATATATGTGTTTTGTATAACCGCTTGGTAAAACTATTCACAAGGCCTGACTTTTGTATTGGTATGACTTTTATTAGTGAAACCGATCTTAAGTAATCACCTAAGATGGTATGATCGATTTGTTGTAATTGGTATGACCAACTCTAGTCATTGGTGAAAAAGCGGGGGTACAACAACCACACCCAATATTTCGATTAGCAATCTGTATGGACTAACTCCAATATACTTTTAAGAGAATCAACTAGACAGTCAGACTCAATCTTAATAAAAGTATATCAAAGATTTATATCTCTCTTTCTCGATTCAATACTTACTCAAGCAAATAGAAATTTGCGAGTCTAATTGAATACAAGAGAAAACACTTGAACGGTACCAAAGACCAATGTTCAAGGATCAATCAATTTCAATCAACAACCAAAGGATGGATTTCCAAATTGATCGATTCAAACACACAACCTGTGATATTTCAATTATATAAAAAAATATAATGCGGAAAAGAAATAACACAGACACCAGAAGTTTTGTTAATGAGGAAACCGTAAATGAAGAAAAATCATGGGACCTAGTCCAGATTGAACACACACTGTATTAAGCCGCTACAGAAGCCTACTACAAACTAAATTCGGTATGGACTGTAGTTGAACCCCAATCAATCTCACACTGATCCAAGGTACAGTTGCGCTCCTTACGTCTCTGATCCCAGCAGGATACTACGCACTTGATTCCCTTAGCTGATCTCACCCACAACTAAGAGTTGCTACGACCCAAAGTCGAAGACTTTAATAAACAAATTTGTATCACACAGAAAAGTCTACGGTAATAGATAAATCTGTCTCCCACAGAAATACCTACAAGTTTTGTTCCGTCTTTTGATAAATCAAGGTGAACAGGAACCAATTGATAACCCGGACTTATATTCCCGAACAAAAGCCTAGTGTTATCAATCACCTCACAATAATCTTAATCGACTAGCGAAAGAAGATATTGCGGAATCACAAACGATGAGACGAAGATGTTTGTGACTTATATCTTGCCTATCGGAGAAATCAATCTCAAGCCATTCTTTACGATTGTTGATAGACACATTTTTGTTTCTAAGTTGTCCTCAATTTTCTGTATTGTTGGTACTTGATTTCGTACTTATTATGGTGTTTTATGTGTTTGTAGGTATTTTTGGAAAATAAACTTTGGTGGAAAAATCGGCTCGAAAAGTTGTCTAAAGCACCCGGAGGACACGTGCTATTCGGACTCTCTCTTTGGTTAAGGGGCACCTCAATGATAAGTGCCACGCACCTGATATTCACACCCAGCGCTATCGGCACCCCCACTCTGGATAGGGGGCGACCTTCTTCTTCACGTTCAAATAATTTTTTTGCGGCAAAAATACTTTTCAAGTGCGTAATTTGCTGAAGAAGATTTGGACGAGATTTTATTTGATTTCCTCGTCGATATTGATTGGTAATAACCTGTTTTAGTCAAACAGGGAAGGTACTTGTGTTAGTTTCCATAAAAAAAGGAGATTTCGTTGATCTGCAATAAAACATGGCATGAATATTAGACCGAGATACTCTTGAGATTTCTACGCAATTTTTGGAAGATTGGTGTGTGCCCGCACGAGTTTCACTCAATCTGTAAGCGAGTTGGAGTGTGTGGAAGCAACAAATACAAGGTAGAATCAACATGAGACGCGTGAAAGGTGAAAGGGGAAAGAAAATATATCCGGGGATATATATCATGAATGGAGATTTCTTGGGAGTTATTACGAGATTTCTGTGTTGTTGTGGAGTATATAAAGGGATATGGGGACTCATAGAAGGTTTATAGAGTGATAGGGGAGCCAACATAGGGTTTAGGATCGAGAGAAATCAAGTTGCAGAGAAGAGCCAGTTCTGCTGGTGAAGAAGAGGACGAAGAACATAGTGAGAACTTTTCTCAACAAAGTGTCCGGTGAACACTTGTTCCGAGCTTCGAAGAATTAAGCATATTGTCTTTCCGTAATGTAAAGCTGTCGTTTCTCAACGATGTCATGACAGTTTTTCGTAACACTTGTTACGAGCTTCATATGCAGATTCTTGAATTAAGCTTATATTGTAATGTATTTACGTAATGCCTATTTCTCTCGAACTTGTGAAGGAATTTTAGATTCAAATAAAACTAGAAAACTCAAAGAAGGTTGTTATCAAGATTTTAAAAGCACCGAGACTCGTGGATTCCACCAAACTCCAATTTTTATGTGATTTAATCTAATCAATATTCGTGCAACTCTTTACGTTTAACGTGATTCTAATATTTTGCAAAGGTAGATTTTTAGAATAACAATTGTATTTCGAAAGCATAGAATATCAAAAACCTAGGTCTAAGCATAGTCTATCAAGAGAAATCACAACTGCTTAGGAAAAATCATTCAATCAATTTTCAATCAAAGCAAATAATCTTAAAAGAGATTGCAAAAATTAATTAAAATAGAAATTACCACACACATCATGGAAAATTGGCTTCCTCCATTACGGCTAAGGGGTTTAGCTCCTCATATTAATCACTTGCTCAAAATATCGGTTCATAGCTCAAAAGTTGATTAAAAGGATGAAAAACAATAAAACAATTTGTTTGCAACGCTGTAGTGGCGTTACAAAGAAGAAGGCTGTTACAATGGACCGTTACGAGAGGCAGACTTATGCCTTTGTTGAATTGCCGTTGAATATACGACCCCGGAAACGATTGTCCTTGAAGGTATTTGTTCTTCGTGTTCTTCCACATGTTGCGTGACGAAGAAATTGTTCAACTCGTGATTCTTGCTTCTGTTCTCTTCTAAACCTCCCCAAAGTGTTCGTAACTCTGCTAGACCTCTCGAAACCTATTTATAGCCCACGGGTCTATTATAACTCGATTAAATCTCGAGAATATCTTTTTTTTCTTGACGGCAAGGTTACGGGATTTCCTTTTTTCTTCCTCTGTACGCGTCTTCGAGTTACATCTAACGTACCGGAATCCCTCAAGGATATTATTGAATCTACCAAGAACCATTCTTCCCTTATCGTACGTAAATACCGTGTTTAGAAACAAGAAAACTCCGATAATAGTTCCATGTTTTATCCGCTTTGTGACTTCCTCTTAGGCTTATCCCATTGACTCGGTCGATCCAATCACACATACCATCCTGTTAGGCTATATCGAGTCCGGCCAACAAGTTACGGCAATTGAATCGCTCTAAAACTCGCCGAGAAATCCCACACAAAATGCAGCCCATTGCTGCCATTTTTTCCCGCCAATTTTGATTTTTTGAATGTTGAAGATGAGGCGCCCCTATCCCGAGTAGGGGTGCCTTTAGCAGCTGCTTTGGTGATTCCTGGGGTGCCCCTTAGTAATTTGGGTACCCCTTATCCGTAGCGAGGGTCAGAATAGTAGGTGTCCTCCCAGGCGCAACTTTTCGAGTGATTTTCCAAAAATGTTTATTGGCCAAAATTACCTACACACACATAAAACACCATAATAAGTACAAAAATGAGCACTATCAATATAAAGAATCGAGACAAATTAGACACAAAAATGTGTCTATCAAATACCCCCAAACCTATTATTTGCTAGTCCTCGAGCAAAAAATAAAATAAAATCCTAACTCATTTATCGCGAGGCATCGTCGATTGCATTTAGCGTATGCAATAAGCCTTTAAACCCCTAGGTGGCCCTAGTGGCCGAGTTATAGTCTCGGGAGGGTTTACCAGAGGTGTACCCACAAAACCTTTACACTCCAGACCTTAGCTATTTACGCAGAACCTCGGAAGGCACTAAAGATTCTCCTTGGTTGGCATACTCATTGATTACGGGAGGAAGTACCCGTGCGAAATTCCAATTCTTTGTGCACGAGTTTGCACTCAAGCATACTAAAATTCATATATAAGTCACAGAGCTCTACTCGGATAGTCGCACTATGGACATCAATACCGGAGTCAAAACTAATCACATGGATAGATCAAGAAGATGGATATAGAGAAAAACATAGATGGTTTTGATGTTTACTAAGTGATCGATGTTTCCCATATCATCAAAGGCCTCATTAAAACGAACCTATCCTAATGGACGAGATACTAGTCGACTAATATCAACACAACTGGCATATACAAAGGGAACCGGTGGTGTCGACAATCCTAATTCTAGATCAACACGTCGGCATATACAAGGGGAACCGGTCGATTTATTCACTTTGAACATTAATTTAATTTAATTTTTTTTTTTTTTTTTAACCGCATGATTAGATCTTTTGGATCCAAGCGCATGCTTCTTGTCGGCCAGATTACATGATAGTTCCGTGGATCCTGCATTCCACGCTTGTTTGGCTTGTGACGGAGACAGGGGAAAACACACACATATTGCTATTCCCAAGTGTTAATTTTATTCCGTTTGGTCTAATTGGTCTAGTCTTTTTTTTTTTTTTTTTTTTAGCAACTCAATCACTCTAATTCACCCTAGCATTGGTAACAACTTGATTCGTGGGCCCCACCTAATCACTTAGAGAAACATAGTTTAAAAATAAAATAAAATAAAAATAGAAGTGAAAAGGACTCAACGAAATATGGTGAAACTATCATGTTATTTCTAACACACCGAGCTCGTGCTTTTATGAATAGACTCTTTAGATGTTGCCATCCTAATCGGTTAGGTTCCTCAACTCCTACAACCAAAATGTTTCCATCCACTTAGATTGGTTAGTGCCATCCTTAATAAGCATAAATTTCTAGGCTCTGAGTTTATTTATTGCAACTAAAATGTTTCTCCCATACCCCCAAACTTAAATCTAACATTGTCTCGGTGTTCTAAAGATAAAATTAAAAGCATGAACAAGAAGAAATCTGTACCATTTGAAGTAAAAGAGTTAAGGAAAGATATTAATGTGTCGCATGGATGTTGGGTTACCTCCCAAGAAGTGCTAAGTTTAAAGTCTTGACCCCGAGACATTACGTACCCATAAAATGGCTAATTACCCTTTCAAATCGTATATCAATAGTCGAAACAATTGTGGATCATCAAAACCAAATAATCTTGCCACTAAAATGAGACAAGCTGCACCAAATCGGAGAAAAATGAACAGACAGAGCACATCCTCATCCAAGGTTTCTGCAAGACAAGCGGGTTTTACGTGGCCCACTTGGGCTTCATATGAGTGTCTTGACAAATGATTTTTCTCGAACTATGGGTTTCTAGTTCTTTGGATTTCCTCTTGGACCAGGTATCGGGAGGGTCGAGGTTGAGGAGTCGAAAGAGACTCGGAAATATCTCATGTATACTAGGCTCGATTCCCAAGTTAGGGATTTCTACTATGGATATTTGACCATCACTACCCCCAAACTTAGGGTAATCAGTATTCTCAGATAAACCTCTAACTATTGCTTGAATTTCCGGATCCTCGGAGTATTTAAAAGACTCAAAAGCTTCTTCTAGTTCTCTACCCCCAAACTTAGGGTCATCGTTACTCTCAAAAAGACCTAACATTATTGCCTGAATTTACAGTGCAGCCGAGTCCTTAAAATGTTCGAGAGCTTCTTCTAGGTCCAAAGTCCAGTCATCTATAGACCTAAGAGAATTGTCTTATCAAATTCATCCAATGAAGTGTCGTCCCAATTATCCTGAACTAGATCATGAACTAAAGTGCTAATCATATTCACTTCCTCTAAATCATCAGAAGGTTGTCTAGTAACATTAAAGACATTTAGTTCAGTGGTCATATTACCAAAGGATAAGTTCATAAGTCACATCCTACGATTGATAACAGACATTAGACGTGGCTAAAAATGGGCGACCTAAAATTAGGTATTTGATTCTCTGAGTGCAGGGACCGAGGTTGTGTATCTAGGACTACGAAATCCACAGGATAAATAAACTTGTCGACCTCAATAAGAACATCCTCTATTACACCACGAGGAATTTTAACGGACCTATCGGCTAATTGCGGTGTTATCTTGGTAGGTTTCAATTCACCAAGTCCTAGGCTGTAAGTACACATGGTACGGAAGTAAGTTCACACTAGCTCTAAGTCAAGTAAAGCTTTCTCTGCCTGTGTTTTCCTATCGTGCAAGAAATGGTAGGGGCACACAGGTCTTTATACTTAGGAGTTGTGTTGTTCAATGATCGAACTTACATGACTAGCTAAAAAGGCTTTTTAGGGACACTAAGCTTTCGCTTTCGCGTACACATATCTTTAAGGAAGTTGGCATAAGCGGAAGTTGCCTAATTGCTTCTAGTAACGGAAGGTTTATGGTAACTTTCTTAAAAACCTCCATTATGTCATTAAAGTTGGATTCACTCTTTGTTGGTACTAATAGGCTGTGGAAATGGGGCTCTAGGCATAAAATAGGGCCTCTCGGGACCAAATTGACATCATCAGAGATTTTATCGGTCCCTCGGCTATGGATGGTCTGAGGGTGAACTACGATATGCTCACTATCGGGCATGGTTACACGATTGTCTACTACTCTGCCACTCCTAAGGGGTTCTAGCTGAATTCAAGCGATGTGATGGTTTTTCACCTACTTCATGAACTCCTCTAGGGTTGGGATTAGTTTGACCCGGGAACCTTCCATTATCTCTTTCACTTGAAGTCTTAGCTATTTGACCTATTTGAAGTTCCAACTTAGCAAGAGTCCGAGCATTAGTTTGAAAATTACCGCTTGGTTTCTGTTCAAAACTAACTTGGCTCTTTATTAACATTTCACAGGCTCTGTGTTAACATATCCTGGCTCTTTCTTAATATACTAAGAGATTCCTCAAAGCTAGACATTTTATTCTCTGAAGGGTTACGAAGCGAGGTTGACACAGGAGAGTTCTTATTATAACCAAAACACGGGGAACATTCGAATTACTAAGGCCGACCTTGACTGCGGCCCTTAGACCACGAAAGGTTCGGATGGTTTTTCCAACCGAGGATTATAGGTTTCTGAATATGGGTCAAATTTCGACGGTTGTCGAATCTAGTGTTATTATATAGAGCATTGGCTTGCTCTTCATTATTCTCGCCTTCCCAAAAAAGGCTCAATCTACCACTAGTGTGACCCAATTCTATAGCTTCTAACCTTTTAGCTATTGCTGCAATTTTGGCATATGATTCATAGCCTCCTTCTACCATATTAACGTTTCCTCTGCTTAGAAGAATTGTTTTCTGGGGTACCCTACTATTTTCCCATTGTTCGGTCTTTTCGGCGATTTCATTCAAAAATGTCATCGCGCATCAATGTTTGGTTTTCAAACCCACCTGTACACATAGATTCTACAGTGGTCGTAGTGGAATAATCTAAACCCTCATAAAGGATCTGAACTAACCTAACCTTTTCTAAACCGTGATGAGGACATTGGGCTAATAGATCATTGAACCTTTCCAAATACCTATACAAAGATTCTCCCTCCTGTTGAGAAAACGTCACAGTTGCGTCTAATAGACGATGTTTTGTGCCTAGGGAAAAACTTGTTCAAAAAAGGCAGATGTAAGTTGTTCATATGTTTCGATTGAACCGAAGCCAAACTATATAGCCACGATTTGGCTTTATCTTTCGGGGAAAACGGGAATAACCTAAGTTTGGAGCATCATCATCAAGATCTCTAATTTTTAGGGTACTACAAATTTCTTCAAAATCCCTAAGATGGAAATAGGGGTTTTCATTTTCTTTCCCTAAGAAGATTGGGAGAAGCTGTAAGGTCCTGAGTTTGATTCATAATTTGCTTGTTTGACTAACTTGATACACGAGGGACGAGTAGTCCTAGTCGGGTTCAACAAAGCTTTCAAAGTTGCCATTTAAAACTATCGAATATTAGGGATTGTCTCCTCAAACGGACGTTCAAAACCGGACTCTTCAAAAATCGGACTTTCTAAATTAAGGTAATCGAGACGCTTAGAACTACTAGGTTTCTCTTTAACAAATCTACCTAGCGCGTCTCTTTTACGTTCAGGCATGCAAAAGAATAAGGAAGGGGATTCTATGCAATCACAAATCAAGGCCGACTCGAACAAAGCAAACCTAGAGATTTCTAGCAAACAAAAAGCATGATGGCTCCACTTAGATTGTTTCTAGACCCAGCTTCTAATCCTTCGAAAGGGAATTCGTTACAATTTAAGCAAACCCCTCTCGGAATCAATCCAAGAGTCAAAGTAAGTTGAATAGAGGCGAGGAAGCTCGGTGGAGCTTTGATACCCAAGGCCTCACCGGAATTACAATGCGGCGCGAGTCACGCATTCAACTCACGAAAAACCTTCATGAACTTGAAGTGTGCTTAAAAGAGTAACCAATATTTTTCGAATGACTTTCCTATTAAGCTCGTTACCACTATCGGTCTTGTTCTAGTCAAAATTTTAAGGCTTAGGTTCGCGTAGGTTACGTGTTCCTAAGGCGGGAAAAGAAAGAAGAGTGATGAAATCCGAACCCTTATCTTGTATGGCCAGGCCTTGCCCTTTACTAGAAAATTAAAGCAACAAGTATTCAAGTCCTCGGCATATATGCAAACGAAGGAATCCAGAACTCGGCGGAGGGGATTCGCGAGTGTTCGAGAATCTTACCTCCGTTCCGGACGGGGGGATTAATCGGTTGTAGTCGACTCGGGCCACCGACTCCTATGTCAGTGTACGAACCCAAGGTGCAGAGACAATATCGTAATTGTCCTCCTTCTCTGCAAACAGTTTATATTTAAGACTACCCTTCTGTAGGGTTTTAAAAAAAAATAATGTCCAAAGTCCCAAAAATGTCCAAAAAGTCCAAAAATAAAAAGAAAAATTACAAAAATAATTATAAACCCTAATACAGTTTTCGAAAAACCCTAAAAAATAAATAAAAATAAAAATAAAATTCTTTGTCTCTTCCTCGTTTCTTTTCGCTTTGTCTTTGACTCCAAGTCTTTAATTATTCACCAAATCTTTGGCTTAGCTTTCTTTTCGATCCGAGATCCAAAACCTGTAACCACAAGACAAATACCCAAGAAAACGTAAAATAGAACAAAAGAATAAAAAAAAGAAAAAAAAAAAAAAGAAAAACAAATCTAAAACCCTAAAAACAAGTCCGCGTCGGCGGCGCCAAAAATTGATGTGATTTTTAACAAGTTGTAGAAAAGTGGTAAGTAGGATGTCGTTCTCTCGAACTTGTGAAGGAATTTTAGATTCAAATAAAACTAGAAAACTCAAAGAAGGTTGTTATCAAGATTTTAAGAAGCACCGACTCGGGATTCCACCAAACTCCAATTTTTATGTGATTTAATCTAATCAATATTCGTGCAACTCTTTACGTTTAACGTGATTCTAATATTTTGCAAAGGTAGATTTTAGAATAACAATTGTATTTCGAAAGCATAGAATATCAAAAATCTAGGTCTAAGCATAGTCTATCAAGAGAAATCACAAATCGGAAAAATCATTCAATCAATTTTCAATCAAAGCAAATAATCTTAAAAGAGATTACAAAAATTAATTAAAATAGAAATTACCACACACATCATGGAAAATTGGCTTCTCCGTCGCCTCGGCTAAGGGGTTTAGCTCCTCATATTAATCACTTGCTCAAAATATCGGTTCATAGCTCAAAAGTTGATTAAAAGGATGAAAAACAATAAAGCAGATCATTTTGCAACAGCCTGTAGTGGCGTTACAAAGAAGCCGTTACAATGGACCGTTCTGAGAGACAGACTTATGCCTTTGTTGAATTGCCGTTGAATATACGACCCAAAAACGACATCTGAAGGTATTTGTTCTTCGTGTTCTTCCACTGTTGCAGCGGCGAAGAAATTGTTCAACTCGTGATTCTTGCTTCTGTTCTCTTCTAAACCTCCCCAAAGTGTTCGTAACTCTGCTAGACCTCTCGAAAACCTATTTATAGCCCACAAGTCTATTATAACTCGATTAAATCTCGAGAATATCTTTTTTTTTCTTCGGCGACAAGGTTACGGGATTTCCTTTTTTCTTCCTCTGTACGCGCGTCTTCTTCGAGTTACATCTAACGTGCTGTCCCTCAAGGATATTATTGAATCTACCAAGTAACCATTCTTCCCTTATCTGTACGTAAATACCGTGTTTAGAAACAAGAAAACTCCGATAATAGTTCCATGTTTTATCCGCACCTGTGACTTCCTCTTCGGGCTTATCCAGCCCAACTCGGTCGATCCAATCACATACCATCCCCCATTAGGCTATATCGAGTCCACCCAACAAGTTACTCGCAATTGAATCGCTCTAAAACTCGCCGAGAAATCCCACACAAAATGCCTTCGCTCATGCCATTTTTTCCCGCCAATTTTGATTTTTTTGAATGTTGAAGATGAGGCGCCCCCTATCCAGAGTAGGGGTGCCTTTAGCAGCTGCCTTTGGTGATTCCCTGGGGTGCCCCTTAGTAATTTGGGTACCCCTTATCCGTAGCGAGGGTCCGAATAGTAGGTGTCCTCCGGGCGCAACTTTTCGAGCTGATTTTTCCAAAAATGTTTATTGGCCAAAATTACCTACACACACATAAAACACCATAATAAGTACAAAAATGAGCACTATCAATATAATACGGCGTTACGAAATTCTGGATTTAATTATTTTCTATCTTTTCTACCTTTGTACACACTTTTTGAGCAATAAAAAAATTCTTTTGAGAGTGTATACAACATGAGAAGCTAAATACCTACACTGGGACGACGGAGGAAGACGAATTTCATACATGGGTAAAATTATTTAATTCTTTTTCAGACTTTTGCATTAATTTTAATTGAAATATGATTTGAATTAATTGGTTGTCATTTAATTTGACGAGGTATGCTTAGCTTAAATGTTTTGATACATCATGCTTAGGATTTAAAACTAATCTTTTGAGAATCTACCTTGGCAAAGTCAGAGTCCATGTTAATTTTATTTTTTGAGCCTTAATTGTTGAGAATAGATAAATTGAACCCTATGTTATGAATTCGACGAAATCCTAGTCCCAGTAACTCTCTTCATCCTGTGACAATATTTTGTATATATATTTTCTCGCTTTTATTATTTTCATTAAATCCTTAAATTTAATCTTCACAAGTCTTAGAGTTCGAATCTTATTACTACAACAACAATTAAAAATCACATCAACTAGTACGATAAAAACAGCAAGATCAGATCACACAACTACGAGAAAGTAGTATCGGTCTGGCTTCACAATCCCAATGAAGTCTTCAAGTCGTTAACCTACAGGGTCTCGATAGAAACCTAAGGTTAGAGGAGAATCGACTCTAGCTTATACAACTAGTATCACACAACAGGTGTGGGGATTAGGTTTCCCAGTTGCTAGAGTTCTCCCTTATATAGTCTTTCAAATCAAGGTTTGCAATCAATGTTAGCTTTGTAACAAGGCATTCAATATTCACCGTTAGATGAAAACCTGATTAAATTCAAGCTAATATGTTTCAACCGTTAGATCGAAACTTAGCTTGTTACACACAAATGAAATGCACGTTTTTAGGTTTGTGTAACCGTACCCAAACATGTACATTTAGTTGGTTCAACATTAGTTAACCAAATGGTTAGCCATATGAGCACTTTCATATCAACCATATTCTTCTTTACCATAACTAGTTCAAATGACTGAAATGAACTAGTTAGAGAGTTGTTCAATTGCTTAGATCTTTATAATAGACACAATTGAAAAAAAAAAACGATTTGATTCACTCGAATTGATTCATGAACTTTATAGCCACGGTTTGCAATTATGCATTCCTTAGTTTATATAAGTTTAAGTTCACAAATAATCGTTTTTTAGAAAATAACCAACTTAAGTACGCGAACTGGTACGCGGACTTAAGTACACGGAATAAGTTTGTTTTTAGTTTACAAACTCCAGCAGAATTTCTCGGGATGAGAACTTCCGACAGTACGCGAACTTGGTACGCGGACTCTAGTTCCGTTTTCTGAAAAGCAAAGTACGCATACTTTGGTTCAAGGAATAAGGACTTACAAACATATGTGTTACCACACAATGTTTATATCCTTCCATGGTTATATAATCTAAACTCTCATTTTAATCATTGAAACATTCTTAGAGGACGTTATATAGTTGTTATTCACAAACCATTTTCAAGTGATTGAAACTTTATATGACTTTCGTCACTAGTAAAGATGAACTTGGCCAAAGCGAAAGCTTACCAACACATATTTCGAGAACTAGATAAGCGAGATAAACTCGGCTCGAAATAGCAAATGTGTATAATCATGGTCTATATAGCAAAACGACTTTTGTCTCAAGATAGGAGATAGAGTAGATAGACTTTTGAGTGATAGATAAGTTCAAGTCTCCACATACCTTTTAGTCGATGAAGTTCCACAAGTTCCTTGAGTAGTTCTTCGTCTTTGTATGATGATCGCCATGGAGTCTTGAGCACAACTACACTTTCTATCCTAGTCCGAGGCTTAGCTAATAGTAGACTAGAAATCAAGATTTATAGTTTTGATCACTAACATTGACAACCATGCTTGAGATAGCAACGCATGCGAGTTCGACCGAGCAGTGTTATAACAATTGGGGAATCGATCCTAGTAAGAGGTGCAAACGATCACAAAAGGGAATCTATCCTTGTAAGAGGTGCAACAAGTTTCTAGTTATTGGGAACCGATCCTATGAACATGTGCAACACGTTTTTAGTTATTGGGAACCGATCCTATGGACATGTGCACCAAATACAAGTTAGATACCATATATATATGAGAACCGATCCTAGTACCTAGTCAACCAAGTTTTGGTAACTAGCGTGACTAATTCTAGTACCCACATGGAGGTAGAACCGAAACTTGTTTTGGTAGATTCGTGAAACCCATGTTTGGTGATTTGATAGGATAATCAATCACATAGTTCTTGGAAGTCAGATGAACCAATTCTAAACTCGTTTAGAAGTGTGGCAACTCGGTTCCAAGATTGTAAGTATGAAAAAGGAATTACAAAGTAAAGATGTCGACATACTTTGAACATGTGCAGTAACGCTTATATTTTATTGTTCAAAGATATTCCTTAATAGCTAAAGGAGAATCCCAGATCGAAATAAATTGAGAATCTTTTAATTAAGGTTTTTAGTTTTATATGCTTTTAATTTCCAGCAATTAAAATGCATATCATTAGAAAATAAAAATTGGTAATGTGCATTTACTAATTGGAGATTTTCTAATGAGATTTTGGTCAATATTTGGACAAAGCATTTCCAAGAATTATGGAAACCGAATTTGGAAATATATTGCATATCTTGAGAATATTTTCGGTTTTGGAAATTCCTTGGTGTCCAAACTTCCTTGGTCTATAAATATTGAAGTTTGCATTTTAAGCAAACTAATCCTCAGAGCCAGCAAAACTTGTTGTGTTGTTACTGGTGGAGCCGTCTATTCGGAGAGGAAAGTAACCTAATTAGGCGAAATCTCTTACGACCGCTCGTTTTAAAGACTTCTTTGGGATTGGGAAGCTCTACGAGTACCGTTGGTGGTAAACTAGATAATTTCAGTTTATTATTAGTTTTCGATTGATTTTATTGACGAACGGTTGTTGAACTTTGATTGCACCTAGTTTGTTTATGCTTGAGAATCTTCTCTTCTGATATAAGATTCATTCAAACTAGATCGAAGTTTCAACGGGGATCTTCAGACTGTTTGTAGATCTAAAGACGTCTTGTGATAATCCATTGTTAACAGACTCTGTTCTGTGTGTGATTTATCACAAGAGATTCAAGTTGATTGTGTGCAGGTGTTTATTGAAGATCTAAGAAGATTTGAAGACGAAGAAGATTTCTGATTTGGGTTCATAATCTTTGGTGTGCACAAAACTTGATCGGCTGGAAAAGGATCCAACTATAATCGGTTTATCTTTGTGATAGATTGGATTGATTAGTTGAGTATATCGGCATCGATACGTTTCTTTGTGATTAAAAGTATTGATCGCATAATCTTAACAATTACTTTGGTAGTTGTTGATAATATAGATCTAAGGACCTGACAAAGGAGTTTATTGGGATAAACGGAAGAGCCTTTTGTCAAACTCATATCACTTGATTGAAAAGAGTTGTTACCGAACAGATTTGTTGTTCCTTTACTATTTGGAATACAAACCAAAGGAATTGTTCCAAGTGCGTGACTTATTAAAAGTTGGAGGCGCAGGGATATAGACGGAACTAGGTGAACTATAGGTTTAGTTGCTTGGTCTCAACTATACGAAGTTGGTTTAGATTTTGTATAGTGGCTTAATCCTGAGAGTATTAAATTTTGTACAAGGTCCCGGGTTTTTTTTGCATTTGCGGTTTCCTCGTTAACAAAATCTTGCTGTGTCATTTACTTTATATTCCGCATTATAATTGTTGTTATTATAATTAAAGTAAATTGCACTTGTACGTTAACAGGGCACTTGATACTGATCCTATTGGTTTCGGTTATTACCGTACCTTTTATCAAGTGATCACTTTGTTGTTGTATTGTCTCGATTCCATATCCTTAGACGATCACACAAAGTGTATTGGTTTTCTCCACTTGCCTTTGATATTTAATTCACGAGTTAGGCCAGTTTGGACTAACCCTATATAAAGTGGACACTGTGTTGAAATATTCCTTGAGTGATTGTTGCTCCAAGAGGTTTATACACAGTGGTTCTTGTATAGGTTGTGATCAAAATAAAAGATTGTGGTGTATTTGGGTACCCTCGTCTTTTCAAAAGGTTATAATCCAACTCCACTTTCTTCAGAATTTTCCCAGCGGAGAAAGAGGCATTAGAAAAGACAATATCATTCCTCAATTTCCATAAATTCCAAATGATACAAAGACCCAAGCAGAATTTATTTCTATCTTGGTCCTTCATCCATTGCCAAAACACCACTTTAGGATCCAACACATCAAACTTAGAGAAGAAAGATTGAGAGATGTTTGAGAAATTGTTTTTGCCCAGGGGAAATTGTATAGAAGGTGAACTATTGTTTCCTCATCATTTTTATAGAAAGTGCATGAGACATCAATATTGTTATTGAACCTATAGATGTTTCCTTTGACTGTGATACCATTATTTAAAATCTTCCATGCAAACATCATAATCTTCGGTAAAATATTTCTATGATCCCAAAATGATTTCTAGGGGAAGGAACCAGAACAAGAAGTATTGGGAATTGACTCCATAAAAATCTTATAACAACTTTAATTGTAAATTTACCTGAATAGGTGCAAGACCAGATCAAGATATCCTTATTATCTTCTTCAGAGATAATTATGCTTCTAAAAACATCAATTGTAATCTCAGGCAATTAAGTTTGTTGCAAAGTATCATTCCATGTGGTAGCACCCGGAAGGAGTAAATCTGACACCAATTGAATATTTTCCGATGAAAGATCTGTACTGGGAATGAGATGTTGGATTTGGTTTGGGATCCAAGGTTCTTTTAATATACTGACAGTTGAAGTTTTACAAACATGCCAGAATATCTTATTAATCAAGATAAGCCTTACTTGCATCATGTTAGAGCATTTCTCGGTCGAACTCACAAGTGTTGCTATATCAAGCTTGTTGTCAAATTAGTTGTCAAAACTATATCTTGATTTCTAGTCTACAATTAGTTAAGTCTCGGTCTAGGATAGTGAAGTTGTGAAACGAATTAGTCATCATTTGCGTTCTACCATTTGAAGCCGAAGATCAACCGAAGCTTTTGGAAAACTTCATCGACAAAAGGTAAGTTAAGACTGAACCACCTATTTCTCAAGTTATATTCACCATTCTATCTTTGATACGATCGTCGCATAACTAATTAGACTAGCTTGCGCATACAAGAATTTCGAGTCGAGAACTAATTATTTAGTTTACGAATTTCTCGAAATATGAAGACTAAGGTTAATGAACATTTGTTCATACTTGATCAAATTTGGTGGAGAACAAATTATTGTCGTAACCAAATCATGATTCAAGTTTATCATTCGAAAATAGCCTGGAACAGTGATATGTATCATTGATATTATTCAGGAATGTTTTGAATTGATTTAGAGAAATATATAACTACTTATTTGGAATACAAGACAGTGTTATCAGTCTTACAAACTAAATTGTTATATGTCTAAAGTCGTATTACATGTATTCGTACACGTAGCGGAGTAGTTATATATCAACTTTCAGATTTGTGCGATATGCATATTCGTATGTACATTATGGGAAAATCTATTTGTTTCGTGATCCGGATAGGTATGTATATTCGTATAAAAATAATTATGGAACTGTGGTGAGGGAACCGGGTTAAAATAATCAAACCGGTATGCGAGCAAAAACAGTTATATGTTCTGGAACAAGTTTAGTACCCAAACCGGTATGCAAGTTGAATGTTCTGTGAACTCCATAACCTGTATAGGTCTTAAGTTTGCAAAGTGGTACGTGAACTAAAAGGTTATATAGACTCCGGAACTTTGAGTTGGTTCAAATTTTGCAAACCGATACGTGAACTGAAAAGTTCTGTAAGAGTCCGGAACCCGGTAATTGCATAAGTTTGCAAACCGGTTTATGAAGTGAGAAGTTATGCTGACTCTGGAACTCGGTAATTGCATATAAGTTTGCAAACCGGTCCGCGTATTTTGACTCAGCCGATTCACGAACGATTCAAGTAATTGTACTTTGTAAATTTACAAATAATGTCGATCACGATTCAATTGCAATTAAATTATTTCTATGAAGTAATTTGTATTTGATCATTTCTCTAATTAACACTAGACTCATTTGATCACATGATTGTGACTTAATATTAATATCTTGGTGAACATGAAAATGAGTGTTAAGCTTTTAAGTTCAAATCGACTAGATTCGGCTAACCATGTTGAACATAGTCTTTATACACGGTTCGGTTACGGTTTACCTAACCATAGTGTTTATCTTGTATATGTGATTAAGATTTAAAGCTTTCATCTAACGGTGGATATTGTTTACTTGGTTCCAAAGCTATCTTAGCTTAAACCTAAAACAACCTAGGCTTTGAAGTCTATATAAGGGGAACTCTTGGCAACTAGGATCTTTAAATCCTGACACTACTTTTTGGTATGTCCTAGTTGTATCTAGAGTCTTCCTCTCCAGAAACCCTTTTAGGGTTTAGCGACTACAAAGACTTCATTGGGATTCGTGAAGCCAGGTCCAGTTATCTTTTATCTTGATAACTTGAGTATCCTGATCTTGATTGTTTGTAGAGCTTGCTCCATCAATTAAGATAGATAGTAATCAACAAAGTCTCTTTGTCTCATGTTTTTTTGGTTCCGCAAGTTTTATACTTGTAAGGTGAATAATAATCTAGGCTACACTTCGGGTTGCATGAGTCCGGATTTTGAGGATAGCCAGACTTTTTTCTAAGTTGATATCAATTTTCATCACCTGGATCTATCGTTTGATCTGATCATCCGTTTATATCGTGATTCAGGAAATCACATATAGGCTTAATCTGTGGGAGGAAGATTTGGTTTAAGGTCTTCAATTGAGATTGAAGCAACTCTTAGTCGTGGGTGAGATCGTCTAAGGGAATCAATTGCATAGAGTCCTGCTTGGATTCAAGAGACGTAAGGATCGCGACTGTACCTGAATCAGTGGGAGACTGAGTTCGGGCTCAACTATATTCCAGTTCGAAGTTAATTGGAGATCAATCTGGACTAGGTCCCGGGGTTTTTATGCATTTATGGTTTCCTCATGAACAAAACTTCTGGTGTCTGTGTTATTTCTTTTTCTGCATTATATTGTTTATCTTTATAATTGAAATATCACAGGTTGTGCGTTGATCAACCATAATAGCTAGGTCCAACCTTTTTAGTTGGAAAAGACTTGATTGATCCTTTGACATTGGTCTTTGGTACCGTCCAAGAACTCTCTTTGTAGTTATGTTCATGGATTCAATTCTGTAAACGTTTTAAAAACAAGAGAGAGAGAGAGAGGAAGGGATAAATCTAGTCACTTTTCTTGATTGAGTTTTTACTCTCGGAGTTGTATTGAATTTTTCCATACAGATTTCTTAAGAAAAAGTTAGTGGTGTATCTTGGTACCCACAGCGTTTTCAGTTGGTATCAGAGCAAGCAAACACGTTAAGACCTAATAAGTCTGTGTTTGAAGCAGTCTGACTATATGGACGAAATAGCTATCTCTGATAACGTATCACCAGTTTAAAATCAACCACATGATTTTGATCAAAGTTTGGATCCGATACCTGAAAAAACTATGGCATCTGAATTAATATCTGAAATCCTCCATGAAATCACCTTGAGTGATGAAGAAACTGTGGATAACTGGGAAACATGCCTAGAAGAACAATTGGAAGAACTTTCCGATGATAGTGACTCAAATATTGATAGAGATGTTGATGAGGATCTCTCAGGATATACCAAGCTATTCATTCGTCTTTAAAAGAAAAAGATGACGACTTCTCATCTGATTAAATTGGCAACTCCTCTATGTCGTGAAAACAAGAAATTGAGAAGAATTCATCAAGGTCTTTATATATGGAATTCCAGTAACGATTCAATCCTCGAAGATCATACGAATGACCTAAGTAAAAAATCACTTGAATCTGATAATCTTCATAAAGATTTCTATAAGTTGGAAGAAAAACTTGCAACAACTGAAGCAAGGATTAACTCCCAGCAAATAAGTTTTAATGACAGAGAGAGTGCCTCTCGCTTGAGAAAAACGCCTTGAGGCTGATTTAGCTGCTACTCTTGACAAAATCAAGATTTTGGAAGAGGACTTGAAAAAGTTCAATACGAGCTCAAACTAGTTATCCACTATGCTAGGAGCAAGTGAAAATTATCGTGATACACGAGGATTGGGCTATAAGGGAATAAATGCTCCAAGTACTAGCAAAGAGGTGAAATTTGTCAAGGCTAGTGATTCTTCTCAACAAAAGGTTTCCATTGATGAAAAAAGTGAAATACCTACACTGGCAGTTACGGTTCAAAGAGCAAAGTATATCAACCTCCAAAGCCAACACACACGAATCCAGGTAATAACATTCCTTATGTTTGTTATTATTGCGGAAATAAAGGTCACCTGCAAAGGGGGTGTCGTTTTTGTATAAGGAATGATAAACTTCATGATATTCTAGTTTGGGTACCATAAGAAGTTATGAAACCTAGATCATATGTTAAGATTAATCCCCTTAATGTTATAGGTTGTAACTATCCAACCTTTAGGCGAAGAAATCAGTGCTGTGATAAGCCAATATTTGCCTATAAATGTCATACAAAGCCTTTTCATAGTTGTAATGATTATAAAAAGGTTAACTTTGTAAAGACGAAAACAGATCTGATGTTCCCAATTGGAGAAAGACTAACTTGCAAAAGGATGGTCAATCCGATTCTCTTTCGGGAAACCTTGATGAGAATAATGGGAAGAAGGTTCCGGTTGTTCCTAATCGCACTCAGAAGTGGGCACCTAAGAAAATTAATGATGCTTTGAGTGTTAATAGGAATGATCTCCCAGAAAATTCCATGACTATGGAAAAGGCAAAATCCATGATGTTGGAAGTTAAAAATTTCTTGGGAAAATGGATTTAGCTATGAATGGGTCTAAAAGTAATCTCTTTCATGATAATCCAAACGTGAAACACAAGAATTGGTGGAAGAAGAAACGAAATAAGCCAAAAACTATAGATGGTGAAAAATCCATAGATGTGAAAAAGTTTGTTTCAACCACCTATGGTGAGCAAGACATTGTTCACCCCAACACAACTTGATTGTGTTGAAGTGAATCCTCACCAAGAAATGCCTTATTATGAATACGGTGAGGAAAGCAAAAGAATTAGGGCGCACATATCATGTTGACAATTATTCTTGCCTGAATTCTTGTTATTACTCTCGTTTTCTCTTATTTGTGTCTATTAGGTTAAGCATTCAAAAAGGAGCTGCAAAGTGCTAAAAAGATCTAAGAAGAGAACTATTGCAAGTATCCAAGTGCCCAGGTCAAAGAGAAATGGAAGAAGTGTGACCAAAAGGAGCAAAGATGCTCAAAATCAAGAGACAGGCCAAAGACCAAGCTTAAATCTTTCAAATTAAGGATTTATCCATCTTTAAGAGAATTCAATTACAAAAAGATTGCAAAAATAATGAGGTCATTCCGAGTTCGGACGACTTGCAAACTATCCTAAAAGCCAGATAAACTTCATTTCTTGTTGTTTCTGGTGGAGCCGTCTATTCGGAGAGGAAAGTAACCTAATTAGGTGAAATCTTTTACAACCTCTCGTTTAAAGACTTCTGTGGGATCAAGAAGCTCTACGAGTAACGTTGGTGAAAAACTAGATAATTGCAATGTTATTAGTTTTTGATTTGATTTGATTAACTAACGGTTGTTAAAACTTTGATTGCATTTAGTTTGTTTATGCTTGAGAATCTTCTCTTCTGATATAATATTCACTCGGACTATATTAAAGTATCGACATGATCTTTAGAATTGTTGTTAGATCTAAAGACATCTTGTGATAATCCATTGTTAACAGACTTCGTTCTGTGCGTGATTGATCACAAGAGATTCAAGTGGTGTTGTGCAGGTTTTGAAGATAAAAGAAGATTTGAAGACGAAAAAGATGTCTTATTAGTTTTCGTATCTTGTGGATTTAATGCACAAACCTTGATCGGTTGGGATCCAACTAGAATCGATTTATCTTTGATAGATCCGATTGATTAGTTGCGGGAGATCGGCATTCTCCATATTTCTCTTTGAGATCTATATTGATTGAGTGTGAATCTATACTTGACTATTTCAGTAGTTATTAGATTGATCTAACTAGACAAAGGAGTTTATTAGATTAAACATAAGAGGCTTTGTCAACAACTCATCTATATCTTGTAGCAAGATTGATTAGAGTGGTTACCAAAAAGATTCTTCCTTTGTTGTTTGGAATACGATCCAAAGGACTTTCTATTCAAGTGCGTGACTTTAAGAGTCGAAGGCGCAAGGATACTGAGGGAACTAAGTAGCTAGGGGTAGTCTGCTTGGTCTCAACTATACGAAGTTGGTATTAGATTTTGTATAACGACTTAATTCTGAGAGTATTCAAAACTGCACTAAGTCCCGGGGTTTTCAGCATTTGCGGTTTCCTCGTTAACAAAATCTTGTGTTGTGTTATTTACTTTACTTCCGCATTATAATTGTTTTATATTATAATAAAGTAAATAAACTTGTGCGTTAATCCCAATCACTTGATATTGATCATATAGTAAATCGGTTTCGGACCGTAACTATTATCAAGTGAATATCAAGTTGTCGTATTGTCTCGACTTTGTCCATAGACGATCATACTTGGTATCGCACTTATAGGTTTAAATAAAAAGATTGTGGTGTATTTGGGTACCCTCTTATTTTCAATTGGTATCATAACAGGCAAACACGAAAAGATCTAACAATCAGTGTTTGGTGCGATCCAACCTATAAGATTTGAATCTAATGGATGATTCCGTTAACGTTATACAAGACTGCGAGTACTCAAAAGTTGAAAATTCTACTACTTCATTAACTCATGATCCATGAGTTAAGGAGATTAATAGTGCATTTGAGTCAAACTCTGATGTCAAAGAAGATGCTGAGAAAGAGTTGGTAAAACACGTAAAGCCAATAAGATCTCTGTCTACAAGGATGTTATTATTAAAGATAAAATCTAATCTTTTAAAGCAAGAGATCAGAGAAACAGACATTCAAATAAATATTTTATCCAAAGAAAATATGGATCTCACTGTCAAAGTAGAAGCTCTTGGCAAATCTCTTACTCAATAATAAGAGGTTCATCATATGACTCTGACTAATGATTCTTTTGTAATTTCTTCTGATGAGGAAACCAAAAGTCGTTGCTCGACTTTTACATATTGTAATAACAAGATTTGTTTGATCACGTCTGAAACAGATCATGATGATGGTAGTCTTCCTAACTACATCAAGTCATAACAGAATGAAAAACCATCTTCTACAACTACTGATGGCCAAACGAAATCTTGTCCAAAGGAACTTTGAACAGGTTCCGTGAAAAAGATCTTAAGGAATACAGCTTTCAGTCACTTGACATGAAACTTATACTTCTTCAAAATATTGTTGTAAAAGTATTAAAAGAAGTATCTTGTCTTAAAAAACTGAAAGATCATTCCTCATTAGAAAGACAGAATATACCCCAACCCGACAAGATCAACTCAAAAAGCTCAGATGAAAGAGTTGTTGATCACTTCTGGAAAAAGGTTCCACCTCACTCATGTCGGAATAATCTTTTCTTGCATGAAGGTAGATCTCCTACTGAAAGTTTCTAGAATAAAGGGAATGAAATAATTTCTGCCAGGAGAAATATTGAAGAAAAATTTCCAATAATTTTTTCTGATGATCAAGTTGATGTGCATAATAAGGAAATCCTTCAAATGAGAAAATCTTATAAAAATCCCATTAATAGAATTAATAGATATTTATCTATCTCTGAGAATTCTCACATCAGTTAATTTTCTCCTCATGATCCAAATCTCATTGCGATTAAGAAAGGTCAACTTTCTGGGAGAAAATATGTTGGGCAGAAACCTCGAAAGAGAAACATGAACTATGTTTCTGATACTCGTTGTAAGCATGATAAGGCTTACTCCGATATAACTTAGTTGTATGGAGTCCATGCACTCTCATCCAAGTTAGTGCTCACAATTTTTGGGATGAGGAAGCACATAAAAAAGTGCACATGTTTTTGAGTTTATATCCGAAAATCTGTGACAATTTTTGGGTAACTGCGAATCCATTTTGTATAAAATAATTTTAGTTCATGTATATCATGATCTTCCATAATTAGATTTTATTCGAAATTTTTGAATTTTAATAAACCTTCCAGCATGAGAGTTTCAGACACAGGAAACAAACAAAAATCTTTGGGTATTTTCAGTCCAGAAGTTATTTTTTCTTAAGAAAAACTCTCTCTTGCTTGTATTGAGAAACCCAGATTAATTCATATTTAAATCCTTGAGCATGCCATGAATAACTCACAGTATTACAAAGGTAAATAAGGAGGAATCTCAAAGATTTAAAGATTGTCAAGGAATCAGTACAGAAAGGAAGAAGAAGATCATCTTAAAAATCATGTCTGATTACGAGTATGATAGTTCTACTGGATCCCAAGATGAGTCATGTCTGTTGGCTTTCAACTTTTAAGATCCAAAAGAAACCAAGTGGATACCTTCTGATAGTATGGTAAATTTTATCCATGGTTTTGAAGAACTAAGAACCAATCTCATAATAACGGTTCAAAATCAACAGTTACACCGTCTATTGTAACCATTGGAGGATTATAGCCATTAACAATAATTGAAATATCACAGGTTGTGCGTTAATCAATCACAGTAGCTAGGTCCAACCTTGTTAGTTGGGAAAGACTTGATTGATCCTTGGACATTAGTCTTTGGTACCGTCCAAGAACTTTCTTTGTAGTTAGGTTCAAGGATTCAATTCTGTAAACGTTCTAACAACAAGAGAGAAAGAGATATAACTCTAGACACTTTCCTTGATTCAGTTTTTACTCTCGGAGTTGTGTTGAGTTTGTCCATACATATTTCCTAAGAAAAAGTTGGTGGTGTATCTTGGTACCCACAACGTTTTCAACGATGTTATTTCAGATAATAGTGAGAATCTAACAAAATAAAACCAATTCTCTATGTAAGACTTAGTTATATTACCAACTAATAAACTTAATAATGGTTATTTGATTGTAGTTATATATGCCAAAGAATGTATGTAAAGTAGTGCGTCTTATTACTATTTATAGAGAGCGTGTACATTTAATTGCCATCACATCCCCTATACTAAACGTTCAAACTACTATTTATTATTATTAAGTTTACCGTTATTTTTTAAGCTTTACTTATATATCTACATGTGCTGGAGATCAATTGCATGCATATCTATTCGTATACATATTAATTACTTACTAAGTTTTCACGTTGGACGATTCTCATTTTTCTATTTGGACAAATGATAGCAATGCAAATACACAATAAATTGCGGACAACGTCGAATAATCAAATATTTTATTACTCTAAACATAAGTGTATGTGGATATCACATGTTCACATTATGGAGCAATGGGGATATTGATGAATGACTGACCAAACAATAGAAAATTAGGTCTCAGTAGTAATTTTTAGTAGTTGGATGATGTTAAATATGATTTAACTATTACATATTTAACTTTAAGTAGTTGTTCTTGACTAAGTAGGTCATACTCACCATGGTGAAATTATAAGTAAATAAGGTGATATTTCGAATAATGTAGTAGTGCGACTTGGGCGGTTATGGTAACGAAATACAAGGTTTACTTATGCATATAAACATGACCAAGCTAAAAAATAATAATCTTATTGACTTAGAAAACATGACAAACATAATCTTTATCTCCTCTAAACTTTACATATTTAAGAGGGTGGTTTAGAGTCAAAGAACATAATATGCAATACATAAATAAACACACATTCATACTTAGTTAATCAAGAAAATACAAAACTAAGAAAATCAAGAAACATGAACTCTGATAGAAATAAAAGAGAATCGGGTTAAAGGAGGCCAAAAACGTGCGACCAAGTCATAAGATATCAAAGAAAAAGGCCAACCAAGTTAGAGGAGGCCAAATATTGGTACATGAATTGGATTTGGAGGGGCTTGAAAACTTCTTCAATCATGTAATGGAAAAACATGATGAACTTACTTTGTAGAATCACTTGTGATGTTTTGAAAAATAAGCAACAGAAGATAAAATCAATGTCGGGAAAGATAAAAACAAGGTTATTGTTGGTGCTCAAGATTCTCATGATATTATTGATTGATATGCGTTGATGAAATTGGTGGGAACGAATAATATGTTTTTTTGTGAATGGGGAATTTATCATCTGTTTGGTAGAAATAAGACAATTATAAATGAAAATGGATATCTCAAATTTTTATGTGTATGTTGGTGAATAATTATAATTTTTTGTTTGTTTGTTTCTTACTTCCTTCCTTCCTTCCTTCCTTCTTCTTTTTTTTTTTTTTTTTTTTTTTTTTTTTTTTGTTTGTGTTAGCTGTTGGACGATGTTCAACGTTAGGATTATAATTTGGTTTTTCAAGAGACAACTTGAACGAGTAATGTAGGGTGGCTTTACTCTCATATAATTTCAAATTTAATTTCATAATCTTCAAAGCCATGGGATTTTTGAGCACCATAGAGAATGAACACACAATTTATGATCTACACAATTTATGAACACACATAGAAAATGGACACAAAATTTATAATTCAACATTTTTTTATGGATTCTTATAATCGTATGATCCAAACATGCATGTTAACCTACATTGAATGGGTTCTATACTAGGTTGAATAAAACCTTAGAAACCTGCTACAACTGTTAATCTTTTTTAACATATCAATGTGTAATTGCTTCAAAAAATCATGAGCATTCAAATTAGTTTCTTATACTAAATTAAGAAATTTGAAAAGAAATAGTAACATGTTAGAGGCTTCTAGAAGTTTGTCTTCCTAAGAAAATAGTCTACGTATGAACTCAAATATTATTGAAAACATATATAGAAGTAAACTTATACATTATTCAATATTTGATTAACATTCATATGTTGAATAACCTTGATTAAAAAGCAGTATACTAAGATGGAAGGTTAAATTAGAACAAAATGCATCATTGCAATTGCAAAAAAAAATTTAAGAAACATTTAATGGTGATACCTAGATATTAACAAAAACACATTTTAATATATTTTCGCGGGACATATCAGGTGAAAATCCCAAGTTAAATACCAAAGACTTCGAGATGTATGATACTAATCACAGGTTGAGCCGGGGCCGTAAGGCCCCGGTGATACCTAGTTAAATAGGTAAACTAATGCAATTCTTGAGAAATTCCCTATTCCAAATTTTCAATACAGATTAGTAGATTACATTATAGTGTAATTCTTAAGAGACGCTCATTGACCCTTAACAATTTTTTAACTACCTTACTTGTTTAATCCACCAAGACTCAAATCGATTGGACCATCCGATTCTTGAGACTGGCCGCATTGGAGGTAGAAAATATGATTTAGGAGAGATCAAGCATGAGATGCCAGATGATTTTGCTAACTGATCAAGATGTTTACCAACATATTTACCTTTTGTATTTGGTAACAGATTAACCAAATTATTTTACATTACAAATGATTCTCTTGTATTGATCCCAACTGTTTGGTTCTGTATTTTTCAAATTGTTAATTGTTGTTTGTGTGAGGAAAATGAGATGGTAGAGAGCATTAGTTTAGTTAAATTTCCATGTCCATCTTTTTTTCCATGACGAGCACGAGCATTAATGTAGAACGATAGGAAAAAGAATGCAATACGGAGATTGCTGGAAATGGGAAAAGATGAAAGATATACGAATTGATGATATTTAAGAAGAGATTAAGAAAGATGAAAGAGAATTCGTGTTAAATGAATAATGAGATTGATAATACAGTAGAACCTCTATGTAAGAATATCCTTGGTACTATAGAAAAATATTCTTATTTGGAGGTATACCTTGAATAATTCAAATTTTTTTTATTATATATGTAATTAGAAAAAATACATACATACGCATTGAAAACATCATAATATACCTACATAATAAAAGTACTAATAAAATTTTGTTTAGTTTTACAAATAGGGATATATGAAGCTTGTTAGATAACACAATCCACACAAAACTCAACTACGACGCAAAAAAAAAAAATTGAGTTGGGAAAAACAAAGCATTAAACCATGTAAAAGTAAAAGGTTCTTGCAAAATTGTTACATGAATATGTTCATCTTAAACTGTGATGTATTACAAGACTTGTATTACATAAATCATAACGTCAATTATTCTTATACGGAGGTAAGTTCCTTAAGACGGGACCGGAAAAAAATATGACTTATTCCAATATGAGTTTATTCTTAAATACAACTGGCCCAAGTCGGGACCAGAAAATTTTATTCTTATATGGAGTATTCTTATATAGAGGCTCTACTGTAATATGTTTGATAAAAGATGGTATTTTAAAGACAGTCCATATGTCTGTTTATTATAGGCTTCTACCAAATACCTAGAATAACTAGAGTTTTATATAAATACTAAACAAGGGAATAACGATATATTCTATATATAGGATAAACGTCCTACATTAGTCCACCCTTCTTTAGAAACATTCTCCCTCGAGTTGTCATTATAGAAAATGATTAGATTTCACGATATAATAAATGTGTGCGCTTCTTCTCATATTTGTACTTCAAACGGTTTTCCGAAGCCATTCAACTGTTGATGCGTCTTACCACGGTCTAATACAAATCTCATGGCTTTGGAGATCCTAAAACGAAGTAGACAAGAAAAGTTGTATAATGCATTCTAACTTTTCCATGATCAAACACAAAACTCACGTCATTAGTGGTGGTAATGGTACCAACCATACGAATAGCGGTCACTAAATTCTTCATTTCTCCTTCTACTTGGTTGACGCAAAATATATCTTTCACAATAAGATCATCTAGCTTATCAACATATGGCTTCTGTTTTGATTTACCACGATCTAAAACAAAACACATATTTTGAATTTCTTGTAGTTTTTTACTTTTTTCTTCAGGTGCTATGAAGGCTTTATGATTGGCAATGGTGTGAGAGAAACCATAGCGATTGTGAGGAACATATTCCAAGAAACAATGGTAGCTCGTAGCTAGAGTTTTAAACAATAAGATCATCTAGCTTATCAACATATGGCTTCTGTTTTGATTTACCACGATCTAAAACAAAACACATATTTTGAATTTCTTGTAGTTTTTTACTTTTTTTCTTCAGGTGCTATGAAGGCTTTATGATTGGCAATGGTGTGAGAGAAACCATAGCGATTGTGAGGAACATATTCCAAGAAACAATGGTAGCTCATAGCTAGAGTTTTAAACTCCAAAAGAGTTAATACACCGAAACGCTTGAACACATCATTTGTAGCATCTGCATGTGTCGTAGTAGATTGGTCCCCATTGATTTCGGGTGCCAAAACTTGAGCCAGATTATTGTTGGTTCCTTGAAGTAATGAAGTGCTTCTGTTATCCTATCTAAATCTGGGGGTTCGGCTGGCACTACTCTTGTTGTAGCATTCATGCAAATACCTATGTCTTGATTAAAAGGCATGTTGTTTCTTAAAATATCTTTGGCTAACGTCATTCTCTCTGTGTTTGAGAAAATTTGACCACGAATTCTTCCAGCATAATTTTCAGTAATTATATCTTTTTCAAATCGATAATCATACACATATGTAGACATAAACAACGAAATAGAATAATCCCCACAGGTTGATTCAACAAGTTGATTTTTACTAGAGTATATACGAGACATGTTTGTTGTGTACGAGTGATTAACAACTAGATTTTTCTCAACAATATATATATATCAAAATCTAATAAACCATTGGTTTATCAAGATTTGAACACTCACCAATAACATCTAGCGAACCATGCGAAACCTCTTTAACCTGATTTCCTTTTTCTTCTTTTGAGTAGTAACTTCCATAAATTCTTCATCAAATGATACTACGGAAACAACATCAATACTATTAGATAATGACAAACCCTCTTTAGTCTCGATATTGATATTTTTTCTTGATGTTGTGAAGAAAATTCTTCTTTAGGAATACCGAAATACGCCATGAGAAGCTCCATTTTTTTTTTCATGTCTGAAAACACTAGCTGCATTGATTTACAATCTCGTTGCATTGATTTACAGTCCCCTTGCATTGATTTACAACTTGCGAAAATCTTGTCGAGATTAGAATGAATATTACTCTATTTTCTCATTGTCTAAAACGGATAGAACTTTAAGAAGTAAGAAATAAAACTAGGGTTTTTTTTTCTTCTTTTTTGTTTTAGGTTTGAGTTGCGGAGGCGGTTTTGATTTGCGGAAGCGATACCTAGGATCGAATTTTAAATGAGAATCTGAAATTATCGGCCTAAGTATAGGAACAATTTCTTGCTTCAATATTTTTGTGAAGGATATTCCCATTCTTGAAATATTTACTACTAAGAATTTGAACCATGAGGCTGCTTGATCATTGCAAACACTCCAAGCTAATCTAGTCAGAAGAGAAGGATATATAACTTAAGAGAAATACCACCAATGTTTTTAGGTTTACAAACTTTATGCCATACCACAAAATTAGAGACCTTATTAGAGTTATGTCCCTAGAGAAATATTCTTCCAATAGCAGTGAGCTAACTTTTTTTTTTTATATATAGTCAAATTACCGGAAATACACTAAGACTCCCTATGATCAGCACTTAGGACACTAGCCATACAGGTGGAACAGTCCACACCATATGGTCGGCGTTTTTTTTAGCCCCTTGATTAGGAAGGATTTGTATATGAGTAATGCTACGTTGACACCAGAAAATACCGGGGTTGGATCCCGTGTGAGAGAGCCCCTGGGACCCGCTGGAGCTAACGAGGGTGGGTTTATGCGACCCACTAAAATTTGTGTCTACCGGTATTGTACATGGGAAAAAAACGGTTCAGTCCAAAACCCCCCGAAAAAGAACAGATTAGTCCACCCCGTTCCAACTAGGAACAGATTAGTCCAGAAAATATATAAAGACGCTGCTGACCTCCACACGTGTTTCATAAAGCACACATGCAGCGAGTGGAAACTGTTTTGTAACTAACACATTCAACGTGGACGTGACACGTCAGCAATTTTAAATAAAATAAAAAACAATTAAAACAATTTATCTTTTAAACCGCTCGTCCAAAATCGACAAACTTTATATATTTGGAAAGCATTTTCCGAGAGCTACAAAAAGAGTACCCATATGACTATATAATTTTCATTTTTAAAAATTTTTAATTTACATTTGTGTGTACAATTATGTACACCGCTGCAAAGATACAAAAAATCCAAAATCCATGATAGCCAGACTGCCACCCTAGTCCGCACAGACTGAGAAAAATATCAGCCATGCCAAGCTTCAGTTGGATAATATCCATAATAACCGGACTGCATCGAGGAAAAAACAATGAACATAAGAAATCGCAGCTTGAAAAGAAAGTGATTATCCTTTCACCAACATCCACATAAGAAAACAAAGCAAAAAAACGATCAAAATAAAAAGTTAGTTTATGGTCAGAGACACAATCCATGTGGGCATTACTACACAAACTTAATATGGCTTCAAAATATCCCAGTACAGTGATTCATTGCACTTTACTGAAAAGGAGATTACTAACATGCACAACAGATCAATCATACTCACACCCAGACCTACTTTTTCATGAGAAGTATATTGGTGCATCAATATATTCATCCATGTGAAACATTCCTAAAACCAATCCTTCATAGCCACAAACAAACCTACTTTTTCATTGAAAATACACTGGTGCACCAATATGTACACCCCTTCAAAACATGCATAAAATCGATCATTCATATTCACATTTGGGCACACTTTTTCATGGGAATTATACAGGTGCAGCAATGTGTACACCCATGCAAAACATGTAGAAAAATGATCATTCATAACCACACACAAACCTACTTTTACATGGGAACGACAGAGGTGCACCAATACGTACACCGCTTCAAAACATGCATATGTTCTTAACAAGCATCATGGGAATGACAGAGGTGATCTTGTTTACATCAGCATCTATGATAACCTAGTGCACTAAAAAGTACACTGCGCATAACTGGTATACAAACAAGTACACCTCGTACATCCGGTATAATAAAAACAATGCTCATAAAGATTATACCGGTATTTAACCTTTAAAAAGAATATCTTCACAAATTTCACAAGGAATAAATGGTTAGAGGGGGCACAAGTGAAGAATTTACCTTGCCAACTTCACTATTCAAAGATGCAACTCCTTTTCTTGTTGACGATATCGTTATATATAGAAAGAAAATATATGAAATCACGACAAGCCAAGATAGAATGAAAGAAAATATAAGACAAATAAAGTAGAAAAACAAGGGTAACAAGAAACATTTATCAATATCAAAATGATAGTACTTGGTAAAAATGCAAGTATAGCTAACATCACTCATAACATATTCGGTCACTACTAAGAAACCATGTGTACACAAAAAATGAGTTAAAATGTCCTAAAAGTTGAAAGCATCACTTGGTTGCATATTTCTAAAATTACAGCTACATGTTACTATCGAATGCCGATATTAGCGTAATATGATACTTAATGGGAAATCAAACTTGAATGAGAAAAAATATTAATAATCAACATGTGTACAACTATGTACACATTAATAATCAACAAGTACAACTATGTGCACATTTCAACAGGTGTACAACTATGTACACACTGACGATAAACAGGTGTACAACTATGTACACGTTAATAATAAACAGGTGTACCACTATGTACACGTTAACAATCAACTGGTGCACACTAACATCTTTGGCTCACGTATTTCCTTACATAAAATATACTTCCAATAAACACACCACAACAAGTTCCTATATCAGTAAGACATTGTCTAAGTGAATATTAGGTGCTACGTTTTTGTCTCACTTTGACAAAGACCAACATCAACTCTAGTTTTACTATAGCATCTACTAAGTGACCACTTTGAAACAAGAATTCAAAGAGATGTATTCGGATGCCTAAGCTTCGATATCAATAAAGTAGATATGAATATATACAAGCCCCTTGGGATCATCTAGCATGTTAAGTAAAAATCTAGCAAATAATGAGTAACTTCAGTTAAGTTAGAAATTAGATGAACTACTGATGGTTCACATACCTGTATCATGGATGGATCGGACGTTGACAAGAACATGATGTACTAAATGTAGCAATAAACAGGTGTACAACTATGTACACATTAACAATTAACATGTGTATCTATGTACTAATGTATACATCAATATTCAGCATGTGTACAACTGTGTACACATTAATATTTAGCATGTGTACAACTATGTGCATATATGCAACACACGTCGACAGCTTCTAATTTGAGTAAAATAGGAAAGTGATAATGCTAAAGGTGCATGAATCCTACTTTGAGTATTGAATCTGGATATAGTTATGTATTGTTTATCAACAAAAAAAACAGAAAAATCCAAGATGCAAAACAAAAGAAATAAACAGAGGAGTGGAGATCCTTATTAATACCATTTAAATGTTTTTTTTTTTCTGCGTCTCGCTTCAAATGGTGGAACCCAAAGGATACCCATAGTCAAGGTGTCAATTAAGTAGTCATGACCTTTTTTCTTAACCATTTCTGGTGCTAAATAATTTATGTGCAGACCATCCAAAATCCGCAACTTTCATTCGTCCATGCAATAAAACGAAAAATCCAATCAAAAATTAACCCCCTTATATTCATGCAAAATTTCTACTAGCAATTGAACATTAAAAGGATCTACACCTACTTAGTCACACTTCTAAGATCTTGAACAAATCATGTGTTCGTTCCTATATATCTTGATCAATATACAGATTATAGTTCATATACAAACACTATGACCTATCAGGATCCAAAACCTCAAACGACCAGACCATTACAAAAATTGACCCAACCACAACATTACAAATGACAACAACCCTTTATCAAATATAACATTCTCTTCAAAAGAAAAAAAAAAACACGAACAAAATATTGTTTCTTTTCCTTGCTGACTATAAAACAATGATATCTTATAGACACACCCATACTAATGTAAATAAGAATGCCAAACCAGAAAAATTAATCAAAACAAAAATAAAAGAAAAGTAACACCCACACTGTCAACATTTCATATGGATAAGTAGTTACCCATCAAAGTAGGCCATGTTTTCTTACCTCGTTTTCACGAGACATCTAAGTGATTCAGTGAATCTAAATTTTCATTTCTTACTACGTAGCTCAAAATTGAAATGCTTAAATAGTTCTCTCCTGATTTATACAGTCCCATCTTTATCTTTCTAAGAAGCCAAGGTTTATTTTCCTTAATACCTAACTCTCAATCAAATAAACCTCCGTAATGTTTTCTACTGGCAACAACAAACAATTTGCATACAAAATAATGAATAGCTACACAAGGAAATTAATTAGAGGACTCAACTTAGGAGGGGCCATCTGCACATAATTGAGTATTATCTATGCTGATAGCTCAATTCATTAATTCACATCAAAAGCACGAAATTGGAAAATATAAGCAGATGCAATAGATCAACTTGAACCTGGAAAATCACAACATCCACAAACAAATTCAATATAAAGGTATAGAAATATTACCTTAATAACTTAATTCTCCTTAATAACCAGAAGAAAAGATCCACCTAATACCGGCGAATAAAAAAAACACCTAAAACTAAATCCAATAGAGCCATAACACCAAAACTTCAATTCCCCACAAACCAAAGAGAGAAACTGTGTAATTCCTCCTCATTTTAGCCACATCTCAAGCTTGAATTCAAATACAGAGACAATCCGAAGTAAAAAAATAAAAATAAATAATAAACGAATTTCCATATGCATTTCGGTATTAGAAAGATCAAAATCGTTTTCGAGTTCATCGATGAGATTCAAAAATGAATCCCAGCAGAGAGGCTCATCGACAGACTTGGGATTTGCAGCTGAGAAGAAACAAGTTAATCCGAGAAATCTCCTCCAAAATCTCTCTCTGTCTCTCTCTACCGCTCCCTCTCTAAATCTCTCCTGAACTTTGAGATCTAAAATCGAAACAATTCAAAACGTTTTAACTCTGAAAGGGTAATTTTGGTACTGCGAAAATTTGGAAAATTTTGAATCGGTGTAAATTTGGTCTAACTCGTCTAAATTTTGGACCAAACTGTTTACATGGGGATAATTTGGACTAATGAGTACTATGCTTGGAAGCATAGAATTAGAGCGTCCAAAGCCCACTAACTTAGGGACTAAACGTCAATTTCTACATTTTGTCCCCGGTAGACTAAGCATTATTGTTTGTATATCGTATGAGACACGACAAATTTATGTGCCCAGTTCCTTTCTCCCTCCAAAATTGGTATAACTTCCTGGTTTTCCCTCCAAATTTAGGACATTCTTCTCCAACTTTTGCAGTGAGAGAGGAAGGGTTTTGGATTGAGATCTAACAAAAACAGCGTAGAGCACTACTGGTCTAGGGTTTCATTCCTTTCTCGCTCAAGTTCACTGAACTGAATCACCGTGTGTGAGTTCTCCCTCTCTTTCTCTGAATTTATTTTCTAGACTCTTTAGATTTACGAGTATATAGTAAGTTTATTCCTCTTTTCAGTTCTAATCGTGGTAGAAGTTTGATATTGCTAGTCCGTTTCCTAGGGTTTCCAATTGAATTGAAAGGATTTGGTAGGGTTTGAAACCCTTAATATTATTGGGGAATAGATAAAAAGGGAAACACTTGTTCCGTATTATCTAATTCAGTTAGCTTTAGAACGTATAAAATCGATTTTTGGATACTCGTGGATTTTTTGATTAGTATTTCATTTCTGTTTTCTGTTGGATAATGAGGAACCGAGGTAATCGTTATATTTCTATACAGGATGGCAAGTCAAGAAGATATTTATTCTCAGATTGATATCTCGATTGAGGTATACTTTAATACACCTCTTCATTGCCTACTTTTAATATAATTGCATCGAAAAGCCCTAGGAGTTTGATGTTTGAATTGTTGTTTTACAGGAAAAAGATAAGCTTGTTGCAGATGTGATCCGTTATGTTCTCTTCAAAAATCACCAGAGTTCTGGTTGTCCTATTAAAAGAGAGGAACTTACTTCCATTATAACTAAAACTTATCGCCAGAGAGCACTCCCTGCGCTCGTAATTAATGAGGCCCGAGATAAGCTTTCAAGCATTTTCGGATATGAATTGAAGGAGCTTCAGCGTGCTCGTCCTTTATCTACCAATCAGAATCGGTCTACACAACAAAGTAAGATTGTCAAATTTTCTTGTTTTACTTTTCTCTGAATGAAGATCCCACAATGTGATTGGCGGGGGTTTCTCCCAGCTCAATATCCATGTGACTGATTAAGGCTACCTAAGAACCTCAGTGTCTGACCTTGGTGGTCAGTGGCACAATTGCAATGGCTTTCGTTATTTCAGAACTCTTATTATGACTTTATTAATCTTTACAATGCAACTGATCCAGGTCAAGCAGATGTAAAATCATATGTTCTTATAAGTAAGCTACCTCCAGAGGTGTTTCAGAAGTATGTCGAGGATAAGGGAAACATGCATGTGACTGGTTTTACTTTTATGACTATTAGTATTGTTCATCTTGCTGGGGGTCAAATATCTGAAGGTATGCTATCTGATGTTTGAGTAATTTCATAATTGATATCTCATAGGACAATTTTTCAGAGCAAACTTCAGGTGCTGCATTGTACCCATAGGTAGTAATATAAGAATGACCTCATTGAAGATGCTAAGCATGGACATGTTAGTCATTCAAACAGTATCCAGGTCTTTTAATGAGAATGAGCATGTTCCCTTGGTACATGTTGTTTGATTATCTGAATTTTGCATCATGATCCCCTGAGACTAAACTCCTAACCATCTACTGGCATGCTCATTGGATTTCAGGTCAGCCCATATCTGGTTTCCATAAAAAAACGACATAATTTTGCTCCTAGATGGTTATGATCATCGTATGAAGATTAGCTTCTGTCTATACTTTCTAGATCTGACTGGCATCCTTGTAGTTGCAAGAGTACACTTCTCTGTTTAGTGCCACTATGTCTAGAACAAATCTGTAGATTCAGCCTTTTGACCATTCTATGTGGTGAATCCCAGATTTTGTGACATTTGTATACTGGAATTGTGGAAACTGCAGAGAATTTGTGGCAGCATTTGAAGCGTCTGGGACTCTTCGAAACAGATCAAATGCACCCAGTCCTTGGAGATGTCAAGCAGGCATTAGAGTCGCTTGTTCAACAGAGGTTTGAGCATATCCAAGTATTGTTAGTAGAAAAACGAATTTTACCAGATGGAATGATGAATTTCTAAAAAAAAATCTGATGCATTCGCTATGGTTAACATTTTGCAGGTATTTGCAAAAGAACAAAGTTAACGGCCCAGAAGGAAATATTTTGGTATATGAACTTGCAGAGAGAGCATTAGACGAATCGGTTAATGCAAGGATGAAAGAATACATATCACAGGTATGCTTTGCATAGGATAATTTTATTTTTTTCTCAAAATCGATAGGTTCAAATCAGAACTAGATATACTAGAATACATATCAAAATCTATAGGCATAAACTCTGACTATGGTTAGGACTTGCTGCCCAAAACACACATAATCTTGCTATTTTGAATATTTTTACTGATAAACACGGCGTGAACAGATCAACAGATTTTGTAACTTCCTTGCTTTCTTGTAACTTCTGTGCAAAATAGTAATCTTGTGAACAATTTTGTTTGAGCCGCAGAATGCGAATAAAGAAGTTCAAACTGGTGAAGATGACGAGGAGGAAGAGGTGGATGACTGATGTGCATCGCAAAGTATAGTTGTACATAAACAAAACTACACTTGTTTCCAAGTGACTTTTGCTTTGGATTATTTTAACTCAATATGTACCGAGTTCATCTTATAGATTGTAGTTTGAACTGAAGTTCTTGCTTCGTCCTTTTTTGGAGTCACATATGTGTCAGTCTTTTTGGGTTGGTGATAAGAATTTCTAAATAGATGATTTATTTCTTTCTTTGAGTGTATGTATCTCTGCCTCTGGGTACCGACTTCAAGCAGTCACTTCTGCTCAAAATCAAAATTCAAAGGTAAATCTCGGGGAAAAAGATAAGTCTTCCCACATAATATTACCTGCCCAACAGAAAGTTTTTAGGCAATATTAGAAAAGTGAGACTCATTTTCTGCAGAAAGAGTATGGTCTTACCGTAGCAGAAAAAGAAATTTAAACTGCATATAGATAAGAGTTGTTAAATACACATTGTCACACTAGATCACATTATTTCAAAACCTTTTCAAGTTGTTTGAATTTCAGCACACAATCAAATGAAGTTTATCTAAGTGCAAATTTCAATTAGAAAAATGAGAAAATAGTAAATCAGTTCGATACTCTATGTCAATCAATTGTGACAAAAGAAACCATGGTTATTATGAAAAACAAATGAGTTAGAAACAGATTGCATTTGCCACACTGCAATCCCAAGTCCAAAACCCAGTACAGCTGGATAAATTTGGTCCAAGGACTTCCTTGGCAGTAACAAAAATCTATAGAACGAAACAAAAGGCAAAGCCCCAAACTTTGCCCTTTCTATACACAAATTCTAAGGGCCATTACTTACAAATAACTGCATCCCTGCAACAGAAGATATTAGCAGTATACTAGGTATCACACCCCAGAAACAGTATGTTAGCATACCCATCATTTTCTTTTCCTACCGAGGGAAATCACCTTTCACTCAAAGAAACTGACGCTAAAGATTTGGAAGCCCAAGACCTAGCATTCATTGCTCTTTCCTGCAAGTTGCTTGCCTTGGCAAAAGGTCCCTTAAGTGCATTCAGTACTTGTATAGATGTTAGAAGGGGATGCTCCCACAAGTTGACTAAGCTTATGTCGTGGATATTGTACTTCATCCAAACACAATGGGCACATGAAAGCAGTGATGGATAACCTAAATATAGCAACCTCAGGATCACAAATGTGGTTGCCAAAGTCAAGTACATCTCCTCTTGAAACAGATTCTTAGGGAATCTTTCCCACGACAATGGGTAGTTATCATCCTTCCCCGCATCCCCCGCATCCTCCTGTAGTTTTTCAACATCCGCTGTGTCCACAATTTTCTCCAAAGGTAACTGATCTTGTGATGCAGGCTTAATACCTATAAGACCAAATACATGGATAGTTAGAACCACACAGTTTGAACCATGGAAACAAGTCGTGGAAACTATTTCCAAACAGCAAAAGGAAATGCTGTTCATTCCAAACAAATTGCATCCAAAAGAGCGACAACAGTATCTAAAATAAAGAAAAAATAGGACGTACCAGTAACATCGCTGTAGAAAGAGTTAAGCGAACTGATAGTACGAGACCCATGATAACGAATTCGATGAGTGGAATTAAGGAGGAAAAGGGTCGGCAAACCACGAACTCCATACTTAGAGAGCGTGCTGTAAAACACATTATGTAACATGTTACAACCAATACATGGATATACTGAGCAAATACAAAGCAAAATCACTAATGCTTTGTTATTCTTTCCAAACCTTGGCTTAGTAGAAGATTCTTTGACAGCAAAATGGTGGATCGAGGGATACAAGGATGAAAGGTGAGCAAAAGTCAGTCTAAACGTTTTAGAGAAATGACACCGAGATCCATAGAAAAGCACAGAGACATATTCTTTACTGTTCTGATGAACAAAATTAAGTGCCTTGTGCAATGAAGCCTCATCACCCTGCAAAAACTAAACACGATAAATAACTTGTCGCAACAGTAAACAGTCCATCAACAAGTTTCAGCATCATTTGAGTCATGTCATTTTACACTTCCGTCCACACACACCCACTTTGTATATAAGATTCACCTAATCAGCAGTTATTATCAACTAACAAATCATTGCAATGAAATAAGGAAATGCGACTACTGTTTTTTTATTGAAAACCTTCTTATTCAATTTTCAAAACACCAAAAACAACACAGTAGATGGGAAACATTTTATTGAAAACATTTTAGAGATAATGTATCTTCATTTGGAACAAAAATTCCATCTAAAAGTATGAGCACCATTATAACCAACAAAACATATAGAGCATACAAATTAACTATAACTTGTCAAATCTGGTATAGTTCTATCGTGAAAGATGTCTACTTTGTGCAAAATCACTAGATAGAAAAAAAAAAAAATTTGTTTGCAACAATAAGTCAATTAATTCAATTGAAGCTTAACAAAAGAAAAATTATAAACTTGAGGTTTTTTAATAATAATTAAAAAAAAAAATCAGCACATAATACCTCAGTAAGGGCGAAATTTGTTCCTCCAACAGATTCAACATTGAAGGAGGAGTTGATGCACACCTCCTCTTCAAAAATCGGGATCGAATCAGAGATAGAAATCGCAGGACAAACAGGCGAAGATGAAGAAGACGTAAATGATTTACCCAACGGTAGGCTCCCAAATGAAAACAACATAAGAATCCATGTTAACGGAATCCTGATTTTCTCCATTAGCTAGGGTTTCAAGGGGATTAAGAAAATAAAAGTCTTAGATTGATGGTTTGGAAAAGGGTTGTGGTGGTGTATTGGTTATATAGCGCATGTTAGTACGGAGCAGTTGTAGTTAAAGACTGGAGAAAAGGTCTTTATTAAATCATGGCTGGCGCCTGACGAAGAGGATAACACTAGCGTACTGTAGCTAGTACCGGACGGCATTCACTCGTGCGTTTTCTTTGTAATTTTGCTGGACAGAGAGATCTGGTACCACCTAACAGTTAATTTCAAGAATACAAATCAAACAAAATACTTCAATAATTTGGTCAAGAGATAAGGTCAAAAATTTAAGATTAACTTTCTATAGGACTAATTAGATCAAGTTTAATAATAATTTTCACGTAAGACAATTGCAAACATAGTTTGGCTAACTCTCGCCTATGTAAAGATTGGTCAAGATTTGTCCTTCCTCAATTGCTATGTTATGTGAGAAGAAGGTGATTTGTAAAAGATTCATACTATTTACAATTGGATGCCTTGAAAAAATTGACGTGTTGTTATTATTATTACGAGCAAGGGATACATTGACCACACTTGCGCAAATTTTGCCTATCTTACTGCCTGAATGCAACGAGGAATTTGAGGAAACAAGGCACGAAGCAAAGTGTCCTAATTTTTGAATATAGTAACTTAGACCTTATGTTTTTTTTTTTTTTTTTAGTTTTTCCACAATCTATTTATTTAAGAAAAATAAACATTGCAAATACATAACATCAACAAAATTAGACAGATTAACAATAATGGCTGTCCTAAACTTGAAAAGAAAGGAATTGTTGTAGAAGAATTGTTGGGATATACAATGGATTACTTGAGTGGTGGTTTAAAGTTAGTAACAAACATAATATGGATAACTAAAATGTTAAAAACAAACAAGAATTAAACTTAGATTTGTCTGTAATTCCATGAAGGTAGGAACATAAGGAAGTGACAAAATGTCCAAGACTTTTGAAGTTACCAAAGCCTGGAAAAGATAAATAATCATGTCACATTGGATAGTTTGTATCATTATAAAAAATACCCATTCTCTCCTGGAGGATTGACCATTATGAGTAATTGTGGAGACTTTTATGTTTATTGATTAGTTGATTTCACTTGTCGAACTCATTATCTCATACCTATCGTGTATTAAAGGAAAAATAAAGTAAAAAAAGGCCCAACTATTTTTATGACAAACACATCTAAATCATAAGGATTTCCACCTTGGTTGGAATTGATAGAAAAGATAAATCAACGGTGGTGGTTTGTTCAACTTAAATACCATAATTGCTTTATTAATTAGTGTTTCACTAATTGCACATAATAAATAATCTATTCATTATAAAGTGTTTTATTAATTAGTGTTTCACTAATTGCTCATAATAAATGACTAATTATTTTTTAATTATAAATGTTTTCTTAATTAATTATAATATTTATTTCTATTAATAAGTTATTTTGATAAATAGAATCAATAGACATTTTCTCATGACAATGAGTAGTAGAAGAGGTGGAGGCCGAAAGATTAGTGGTGGTTGAGGCGGAGCCAAGCACAATTATATTTATGTTTGTTCTTTTATCGTAAAATGGGATACAAACTCCATTTTTCACATGTATCCAACTTGCCAAGAATTTTTTCTCCCTCTCTCCTCAAAATCCCGGCTCAGCCCTGGTTTGTGGTGGAAGAAGTAGTGACGGTGAATCTTTGGTGAGTAGTGATGGACAATATTAATTTTATGGTGTCTTTACAACATCGATAACATCGTAGTGTGGAAGATGTGGTTGGTTGTTTTTAACACTTTTGATAAAGGAAGGTACCATATATTTCAGGGATGATATCATATAAGACAATATTTTCATGATCGTAGTTGGATCACCCAAATGGTACCCCTGTTATCTTTGGTACTATATCGTATAAATCATGATTTTTTAATGTTAAAATAAAATTGATTGCAATACAAAAAAAGCGGATATACACGGGAAAAAAAAATGAAACTAATCAATGGACGAAATTTTGTTCAATCTAAACCTCATACATGGCATTTGTGATTGAAAATTAGAATTGCGTCCAACAACCTACATGGGATGGGCGGCAGTGATGGTGGCAGTGGTGGAGTCAAAAATTGACATTGAGGAGGCCTATTTTTTTCTTAAAAAAGAAACATGTAAACTTTGGTGAACTAAACCATAAATATATATGGACAAAGTACTTCCTCTATAAAATAAACTAAATAATTTATGTAGTTATTAAAAATTTAAGGGGTTAGAGCCAGGTTAGTCAACCCTTGGCTACGCCACTAGGTGGTGGTGGATAAAAAAAGTGGATTCATATGGTTTTATGGTGGTGGCGGGTATTGGTGAACAAAAACATATTATGCTAATTTAAATAACATACAAAAAATGTGTAACGTTATATTATAAAGTATAAAACGTGGTTGATCATTCTTATGTTAAAATAAACTCAATAAAACACATGTCCATTTTAAAAAATTGGTGCAATCAATTGCCATGTTATGTAATAACTAAACGAACGACACGAATCAAGATCAGAACATATGAAATTATTTATTATCGATTTGTTTATGTAAAGAGTGGTCAGGATTTGTCCTTGGCAAAGATAAATGATTAATTAAATTTCTATTATAAATGTCCCTTTAATAATCTAACATAACTACATAATTTTACTAAAAACTACAGTAGAAACTCTATAAATTAATGCTGTCGGGACCATCAAAATTTATTAATTAAGCGAGATATTAATTAACCGATAAATTAATAATTATTAATTTATATGTTGATGGCTGCAAAAAAGTTCTCCTGATTGTGGATAATAGCCCTGCTCATCCAAAAACTATTGAAGGACTGCAAAATAGAGAATTATTTTTTTTGCCACCAAAGACAACTTTAGAAACTCAACCTTGTGACGCAGGGATTATACGAGCTTTAAAAATGCATTATCGTCGTCGATTTTATAGAGGTCTTTTGGAAGGCTATGAATTAGGGCCGTCAAATCCATAAAAAATAAATGTGTTAGATGCAATAAATCGTGCAATTTCAGCATGGAATATCGATGTGCGTACAAGTACACTTGCAAACTACTTTCATCATTGTAAACTTCGATCAACAGATAACACAAGTTTAGAAAATTTGGATGAACATACATACAATGAAATCACTTCGAGACTTGCAAAATTTGATCAAGAAGTTGGGCTATCGCAATGTCGTAGATGTCCAAAAATATCCGAAAGAAAATGAAGTTACATAGTTGTTGACTGATGAAGAAATAATCGAGAGCGTTATGGGAACTGATAAAGATGTGGAAGAAGAAGATGAAAGTTCTACAATATAGCCCACTTCACGAAAAAAGGATATTAAAGCGGCAATCACATTGAATAATTTCTTGTACCAAAAATTCTTACAATGATATGAAAAAGTAGAGATGAAATTCAATGAGATATTGATTTTAGCAAAAAACTGAAGACAATTAAATCATTTTTCAAAAAGTCTTTGTAAATCATCAATGTATTGAGTATAAAATAATGCGTTATTAATTTATATTTCATTTGGGGTCTATATAGGTAATCAAAAATGTATTATCTTATAATTTTAGCGAATTATTAATTTGGCACGTTGTCCCCGACTCGGGACCGGCCAAAAATATTATTTAAGAGAGTTTATTAAATAATCGAGTATTAATTAAAAGAGTTTCTACTGTATATTAATTCTAATGGTGGTAGTGGAAGTAGGGTTAGTATAAGCGGTGGCGGGTGTTTGTGAATGGTGGAGGCGGTAACATTACTATTGGTGGAAGAAATAGTGGCGGTGGATGGTTTTTATGGTGGTGCGGGTGTTGGTAATAGTAGTGTATAATAATAGTTTTTGCTTTTTAGTGAGTTTTATTGTATTGTGAAAGATGTAATTGGTTGTTTTTAGCACGATTGATAAGGACAAAAACCAAATATTTCGAGGATGATACCGGAACGTATAAGACAATATGATCATGACTGTTCGATCACCCGTATTATATAAAGGCAATTGGTGTACCCGCGTAAGAGAACATTATCGCTCTCTCAAGTACTATTACATTCTTTTTCCTGAAAGACCATCAATGTCGAGTTGTTTCGCGACAACTACCTACAAAGACAACAACTTTCATTCAATTCCCGATATAAAACCTTATTGACCGGGAAAATGTATTTGCATTCTAAAATATTTGTTTGAAAATTATGTTTGTTCATCAAAATCATCATAAAAAACTCTAAATCATAAATCTAAATTTTGCCTCCGATGTTTATAGAATATTTTTTATATTTTACATTCTCAAATCATACGACCTCTTGATGACAAATCAACAATATAAAACTACGGATCAATATGTATAGGTTTCATTCACTGGGTTAGAAGGTAGAGTATACACATATGGGTAGATCACACGCAGAACATGACTGAGAATACTTCAATAATTTGGTCAAGAGATAAGGTCAAAAATTTAAGATTAACTTTCTATAGGACTAATTAGATCGGCTTCGATAGGAGCTGACTAAAATATGGATTAATAATAATTTTCACGTAAGACAATTGCAAAACATAGTTTGGCTAACTTTGCCTATGTAAAGAGTGGTCAAGATTTGTCCTTCCTCAATTGCTATGTTATGTGAGAAGAAGGTGATATCTAAGATTGAGGTATAATTCAAATCTATTAGATTCATACCATTTACAATTGGATGCCTTGAAAAAATTGACGTGTTGTTATTATTATTACAGGCAAGGGATACATTGACCACAGTTGCGCAAATAGCTCACTTCGCAAATGATTGGTGTTTCCTATACTGTCTAGAATGCAACGAGGAATTTGAGGAAATAAGGCACCAGAAGCAGTTTCCGGAGTATTTTGGATATAGTAACTTAGACCCGATGTAATACTTATGTTTTTTTTTTTTAGTTTTTCCACAATCTATTTATTTAAGAAAAATGAACATTGCAAATACATAACATCAACAAAAATTAGACAGATTGCGTTTGACAATAATGTCTATTGATGGTCCGGAAACGGCAAAAGAAAGGAATTGTTGTAGAAGAATTGTTGGGATATACAACGGATTACTTGATACGAATGAAAGAGGTATAACTATTTTGATTCTGAAATCACATAAAGTTCACAGTAGAAGATGATATCAAGTTTAAAGTTAGTAACAAACATAATATGGATAACTAAAATGTTAAAAACAAACAAGATATATAAGCTTAGAAAGCCGTGGGACTTGAAGAGGCCAATTTTGAAAACTACGGTCTTAGAAAGCAACGATCCACAATACCATAAATTTTTTTTATAAATATTCAACGTATTCAACGTAGAATATGTCAACTTTTGGTAAAGGATCTATTAACAATCTATTAATTTGAAATAGGATCATGGAGTACAATATGTGTTCAAGGTTCTTTATGAGGTAGTGTGTCGTCAGATTGTATTCCAAGTGAAGGTAGGAACATACGAAAGTGACAAAATGTCCAAGACTTTTGAAGTTACCAAAGCCTTCGTTAAGACGAATTGCTGGGCACAATACTTTGTTGAAGATTTAATAGCAGAGGTTCGCATATATACAATCCCTTCGAAAAGGTAATGGGTACACATTTTAACGGTAATGGGTACACATTTTAAACATTGTCATCTAATGGGTATTGAAAAATTACATGAAAATCATGTCACATTGGATAGTTTGTATCATTCGTTCGATGCAAAACCTATTCTCTGCCTATTTGGAGGATCGACAACATGACCATGATAGATGAGTCAGCTGGAGCGAAATAGGAGCATGTGGAGACTTTTATGGATGATATTGATTAGTTGATTTCACTGAGATGAGCGCTGCTGACGACATATTTCTAAAAAATATTTAAACTTCCATGTTCATGTAGAGCATTATCTCATTATAAGCAATGAACCTAAATAAAAAAGTGTCTTGAAGTTAAGATTATATTTATTTCGTTTGAGCAAATCTCCGCCGGTAAAATATTAAAGGAAAAAACAAAGTAAAAAAGTGAGGAAAATCCCAACTATTTTTATGACAAACACATATTAAATCATAAGGAGTTGATAAGTATTCGGGACAAAAATTATACGATATATTAAAAATGAACCAACATCATGGCCCGTGCCGTTACGGCACGGGTTAAGGGCTAGTTAATATACAAAACGAAAATTTTAAAATTGTGGATATACAGTCCTGACTACTCCATTCCTAAATAGATGACTTACTAAAACTTAATTAAAAAAATTAAAATATATGGTTTAATAGGTAACAACATCCCAAGAGCAGTTCCTATAGAATAAACAAATTTTGAGTTTGTTCATTTTGCTCCCACTATGGACTTAACAAACATGAAAAATGGATGTTCAAACCAATAAATCTGTACATTTGTTCATTGAGTTAAAACATGTAGCGCGCGGTAGATTATAGGTCGGGCAAGCTTGCCCCAAACGCTGGCGCTTGAGCCAAATGCGTTGGCGCTTGTCTTTCGAACGCGCGCTCTTTAGTAAAGCGCCATAGCTTGTCCTTCCAGCGCCACGTTTTTCATAGAAGCGCCAACGGCTGAATCTGGACGGCTAAAAACTCTTGTGATCTAACGGCTATAATTTTTGAGTTCTATAAATACTCCTCATTTCAACTCCAAATTCACACTTTCTACCCATCTAGTCTTCTTTACTCTTCTCTGAGCTTAAAAAAATTCTTCAACTTCAACAAATTTTTCAATTCTTGAACATGTTTCGGCCCTGTTAGTTCAACGCGCTCCATATACTAACGAAGAAGATGAATCTATTTGTAAAAACTATGTTTTTTTATTTACTCAACTTGCTTCAACAAACTATCCATGGGTGAATTTTTGGGCGGTTATTCACGACGGGTTCTGCAGTGACACCCGTAATCCGAGTCGTCGTGCTATATGCGACATAGAAAATCGTTTTCGTATAATTAAGAAAGAAGTAAGTGAGTTTGTAGCTTTAACCATACAAGCCAATCGATATAAACTGGGAGGTGAAACTGATGCTGAGATGGTAACAAGATCTTTGGTTGAATGGCGAAGATGGAAAAATGTGGCTTTTCCTTTCGAAAAATGTTTCGAAATCCTTAAGGTGTTGAAAAATTTCAACCCCTTCTTTGAAGCTAATGTAGTCCGTCGTAATTCAGTGAAGCTAATGTAAAACGCTTAATTTTAAACATATGTAATTTCATTTAATTCAGACCATCGTACTTTAAAACTAAAATTACATATGTAGCAGAATTCAAAATTACAAACAATCTCTCTAACGTCGCTCATCGCTAGCTCTCCCATTGTTATCTTCTGAAGTCAAGAATTCTCCAAGACCTTGGGATAGACCTGGGACATCCCCAATTGCCAACATATGAAGTAAATTTCCATAAGATGTTTGACCAACAATAGGCGATAAGAAAGCACTAGGCGATTGTTGGAAAGCACTCGGTGCACTAGGCGATTGTTGGAAAGCACTCGGTGCACTCGATCCTCCAAGTATATAAGATATTTGTGGTTGTGGTGGTGGTGGTGTATAACAATCATTTTGGTTGTAGGGCGAGAATGATGATGAAATGCGCCTAGGATCCATCCGAAATACTTGAGGTTGAGATACAAGCACAGTTTGTGGTGAAGAAGTATTGTGTCGTATGTGTGGTGAAGAAGAACTATGTCGTACTTGTGTTTCTCCCACCAATGTTTCTTCACTATCGTGCCTTGATCTGTTGCTCCTGGTGGAATCGGAAGACTGTGACCGCCGCCCATCATCATTTACAGTTGGACTCAATCCAAACATTGTGTTCTCGTGCCATTTACGACACACATCCAAGTGTGTAGCCCCCATTTTCCGAGTCAGCCAATGCAAATCGTTCAGTTGGCTCCTCAACTCTCCCTCACTAGCAGTCACATTGTTGTAAGGATAATCACGTTCCATGCCTTGGGAAACAATGGGGATCGTGGTTGGCTCACCTTGTGAAGTAATACTTGGCATCTCCCAATGAATTTTGGGTGAATTTGACGAAGATGATGAAGAACTTGCACCCGTGGTGGGGTAAGTCATAAAGCATGGCTCTTTTGGAGGTGGCTGTCTAGGAACGATATTTGCATCATGGGACAGGCGTGATAACGCTGGGAGATCAAACCCATATATGTGGGTGTTGTGTGTCCCAATTACAGGATGCGAAATCGACTCGTACCATTTGACATACTCCGCTTCACTAATATTCATCTGTGTATTTAGTTCATACCTCGCCCAATTGGTTCTTCTCAGCCGTTCAAAATCTGATCCAGAGGTTTGCATCTGTTGTGGCGGGTTAATTGCAATTACATATATACCTTGCATTTGGTACTGCAGTCTTTCTCCCATGTACTAAACCCCTCTATCCAATGGTGGACTGTAAAAAACAACTCTACGCAGAGAATAATCAAGAACATGTTGTCCAACATCAGCCTCATACTGAGGAAAATCAATGTAAGGGTGAACAACGACGTTGTTATGGCTCCGAGTCATATGATGAAACCTCTGAACAAAACTGGAACCCGAGATGTCGCTGCCAGTGCCCTTCGCTAAGTTGGTCGAGATGTATATATCCAATATTGGAAATCTAAGGGTATCATCTTTAAGGATTGGTTTACTAACACGGAAGTAGGTATACCACCAATACTGCAAATTACTTCATAATTTTAGTATTTTGACTTAATCTATATTTGCTCATAAAAATTATTTAAATTTTAAAATAATAATTTTGATATTTACCTCTATGATGCCCCAGAAACCAGTGAAGTTATCTCCGCCCGTAGACGCATCATCCAGCGCACAGTACAAAAATTGCAGATCCCCGGTCATAATCTGGTGCTTTGTCAAGATCTTCTAACGCTTGAAGCCAACCAACACGAGCAACATAAGTTGAGTTTGGAAATAATGTCTGACCCAGTACCCATAAGATAAACATCCTTTCGAGTTCAAGATAGTCATCTACATGCTATGGGTTTCTGGGTTGGTTAAGGAAAAACTTCAACGCTGAATATTTAATCCCACCTCATTTTAATTGTTTATATGATTCAGGTATTTTTGAATCCATAAATGAGGGGAAAAGCGTCTCCCATTTACTATTTGATATCCATTCGTCTTGGTTGAACGGTGGCGGCTCTCGTATTCCACTTGGGATCCCACAAATGAAATACAAATCAAGGGGCATAATTCATGTTACAAGTATAATATCAACTATGATTAATTCTTTTGATTATTTAATAATTATTTATAAAATATAATTTAAGTTAAGTTAAACAAGCTTACCAATTTCAAAATCAATGAAATGGAATGTGTGCGTCGTCGCCCACCACCTTTCTACCACTGTTGTCAGAATTTTGTTGTTGTGTCTTCTAGGCTTCACATTATAAAGCGCACACCAGGGATATCTGTCAACCCTTTCTCGGACTTGAGGGGGTAAAACTCCATAAATAGAATTTAAGTATGAAAATCCACCTCTCATTCTAAAATAATCATCAGACCGATCTTGATGCCCCGACACATGACCTTGGACTAATGATGGACCAACAACGACACTCGGCGCAGCAAACTCTGCTTCCCAAATTTGAGGAAAATATACACATGTGGCAGGCCGCGGTGACGATATATTTCTTCGATCTCTTTTCTTCTTTACACTATTGACCGCTTTTCTAAAAAAGCCGCTCATATTGTCTCAAATTTTTTTGATTTAGAAGAGTTTTAGAAGAAGGAAATAGTAGTGGTGTGACATAAATGAAGTGAGTTTAGTCCAATTTATAGGTTTTAAAATATAGACGTTGAATTATGGCCGTTTGAGATTTTGTGTCTCACGCCCGCGTTGATAGGACCAACGCGCGTTGGTAGGTCCAACGCCCGAGTTTGTCTGTCCAACGCCCGTGTGTCTCTGTTCAACGCCCGCATTTTTTGTTTAAGCTCCAGCGTTTGTCTTAAGCACGCGCGCTTAGTTATCAAACGCTGAGTGCTTTGCCATAGTGAAAAATCTAGTTTGGCCATCCACCTGGCTCAACAAAAAAATGGATTTGTTCATTCCCATAGGAATTTCCCTTAATATCTGAAATGTGCTACGAAAAACTGTTTAAGGATATGGAAATGATCTTCATATTTGAAATAATTGTATTATGTAATACTCTCTCCGTCCTCTACATACGGGGGGATTTTGTCAATTCTCCGTCCCCTATTTATTTTTGGTGAGGTGGAGGTAGTATATATTATTGTATATATTATAATGTATCTTAGGAACATAAATTTAAGAAGCTAACCTGAGTGATAACCAAAGTGATTAAGAATCAAGAATGCCTCTTACATTATGCATATCGTCTTTAGCGAATATCAAAATGTCGTATGCGTTCTAACTCTTTTGATTACACCTCAGGTACAAGAGATGGTGACTATCGTTTTGAGATGATTTGTGAACATCCTTTTGCTCGCACAACTTCTTTATACTAAGAAGTAGAATCACCCCTTCAACATGAGAGTTTTGGCTTGACATTGTCAAGGTTTTGCTAGAAAAGTCACTAGGAATCATTTAAATGATTTGATATATAGATATGATCCAGATGTTATATTTATCTATGAAGCAAAACTAGAAGTAAGGGACTGCCATTGTTCGCATAAGATGGGGGGCAGTGTCGACGAGGCTGAAAGTGGAAGGTAATGAATCACATACATGTTTGTAATTGTCGAGGGTGTATTCAAAGGTCTAGCAAGTGTCTTCGTAATCAAATATTATTCCTTGACACTTTGATCATAATAAAATGACCAAGTCTAATCATTGCTCGGTTGAACCCGCCAAGTGTTGGTATGTCAAATTTGGTTGTCATATTTTAGTATCAAAACTCAATTAGAGTCGTTTGATTAAATGTACTAGAGACCAACTTCATTGACAGAATTCTGCATGTGAGTGCATTAATATGGGTGAACAAAGGAGGAAAATAGAATATTGTGTAGAATATCTTCAGTGTAATTGTCGAAAAGCATAAAAATCCAAAACATAGAAGGTGTTGGATAGAATCAAGTGGAATGGAGACATATAGGGACATTCTTGTATCGAAGAAGTGTCAGCACTTGAAGACTTCGAAATGAGGCGAGTAAGCTCTTATTAGTTAGATTGAAAGGGAAAGTGCAAGTTTTAGGACTTAATTCAAGAAAATGTTCTCCTAAAAGGCTAAGAAAAGCTCCAGTTTTCAAAGTGAACAACCGAAGTTACAAAAACAAAGGATAAACAGTTCATGAGCACATATCAAGTTTAGTCGCATCAGCAAGATCAATAGATTCAATAAACGGAAGAAACCTCATGGCCTGAAAAAGAACCAAGGAGAGGAGAATAAGATGAGCAAGAAGAAAAGTAGAGGTATTATTAGTAGTAGTTTACAGAATGTTACAGATAATGTTGATATATGCTAGGAAAATGACTGAGAACATGTTAGAAAATAAACAATATTTGTTCCCTGAGCATTATGAGGAGCTCGAACGTCTGTTTGTGTTGCAAGGAGATCATTTATCACCTTTGATTTTTGTTCTTATTGGGGATATCTTGAGTATAAATATTTCTAAGCTCTTCAGGGAGAGGAATATGTCTACCATGGTCTCTCGTAAAGGGGTTGGTGAATCGATTGAAGCAGGGGTTTGAGATATTGAAGACATTGATATCTTCCATATGTCTATTCATATCCCTACTGATCCTTTGTTGCATCATCACTTTTTTTGCGGTACCATGTATCTCTTTTTCGCAGTACCCTGCCTCTTTTGTTACATTATCGTTATATTTTTTGACGGCAAGAGCAAAGTTTATTAAAAAGGTTCAGCATCACTAAAGCAGTGACATAGAAATCAAAGAAAATTATATGGATGTGTAAATTAAAGCATCCCAATTACAAATAAATGTGGATAGAGTGTATCAAAAAAAAAAAAAAAAACTTGTGCATCCAATTGATACGAATTTTGGATATGTTGTAGAGGACATCCATACAAAGAGAATGATGTATGGCCGAAAGTACATGTTTCGGCTCGATTTTCCCAGCCGGTTTTTTTTTTATTATTATTATTATCTTTTTTGGTTTATAGAACCAGTTACGGCTGGAAAACCCATCCGTAGATAACCAAAAAAAAAATAAAATTAAAAAACACTTTCGGCTGGGAGTTCTTTATTTCCCAGCCATAATTAACAAATACGTCCCTATACTTGCCTATGGTCTTATCCTTTGAAGGAAGATTTACTCGTATGTGAATGGTAATTCTTATACGGGGATGTTTTTGAGCGAAGTACATGGTGATGTTACGATGGTATGGAGCAAAATAATATTGATTGTTTACCTAAAATATTAACAATTTCATCAAAATCAAAATTAAATTAACTTTAAACCCTAAAATTAGGATCACTCGCCTTTGATGAGTTTGTGGATGGAAGCATTTGGTAGTCGGTGGAGGTAGGTTGGGGTTTGATAACATAACACTGCCTGCTGTAGTTAATGGTGAGCTTGCTCATCGTGCTGCTATGCCTATACCTGCACTTGGGATGCCATATACACTGCTCGACTATGTGTGCCCTGCGGTTGGGAGAGCTGCACTCAGAATTGCTGCATATGTTGAAGCCATGCATGGGATATGGAATCCACTTGGAGCAATTCCACCTGAACAACCAGTAGCACCAGCTCCAACAACATCATTCGCAACATTAGGCATTGGTGGATCAGAACCAGCAGAGGTACCAGAAACTGAAAAGGAGATGCAGGGAATATTGTTGCACTCCATCAAGCAGCACCTAAGCAGCATGCTCCTTAGGACATTAGTATGGTGACACCAGGTGCTAAATTCTTTTTGCTCGTACTTGTGATTAAACATTAAGATTAAATAGTGGATAATTAATTTTTGGTTGTTACAAACAGACTGGTGATTTATATGGATATTCAAGACTTTAATAGCAGTAGCTAGGTGCTTTGTTGTTTGGATAATAATTTTTAATTATTGATATATTTTGTGTTTATTAGTTGGTAATTTTTCATGCTTGAATTTGGGTTTCTTTTAATTGCACATTGTGAATGATACTTGGTGGGTGAGTAATAATAGAATTAATAAAAAAGATGTTGCCGTCCTGATAGGATTTTGTTGGTGGTTGTAATTTTTTAGGTTCGACAGGGGTGGGTTTGTAATCATGGATTGGCTTGAAGGGTTTATTGTATTCTGTTGGGGTATGATGTAAGGTAGATTTGAGCAGATAATGTCTTTTGCAGGGTACATTAAGAGGAAACATTTGTATAATTTATGGGGTTTTGATCTGAGGTTTTGAATTGTAGTTGATTTTAGAGTAGTAAGGATTTCTATCAATGTTAATTAGGACTGTAAACCTAAACAGTACTACAAGGAAAAATTGTCTCAATTTTCTTTATGAGGTTGGAGATGCTATTAGAGCAATTTAGCTTCCAGATAATGTTGGCGGAGCAACTGCTAATTTTTTGAGGATAAGTAGCAAGGTAAGGGTTGTCATAATACTTAGGTTGTTGTGAGTTTGGGTATTGATTTTTGGCCTTGATCTTAGAAGCATGTTTGTTATTGTAGGGTGTAAGGCGAGCTGAGATACCAATGTTTGTAGAATTGAGGTGGGTGTGGTTGATTTGTGTAGTATTCAAATTAACATATTTGGGCTCATTAGAAACCAGGTTTTCGGAAATAGCATTGTTGATTTCATATAATTGATGCTTTAGATATGGTGTTGACCAAATTGTGTATTGAAAAGTATAGTTTGTTTTGGTGATTGTCGTAACTTCAGTGATTTCATTGGTTTTCATGAAAGTAACAGAGACCGGGTGGTTGTTGAAACTTAGCTTGAGCATGATTTTAGAGAAAATCATTAAGAGATTGTGATTTTCATGGTGATACGGCAAAGAATCCGTCAAAGAAATTGCTAGAAGATGGAAAGAAAAGACCATTGGGCGCCTAACAGCAAAGAATTTTAGGAATACCGATTGGATTCATACATATTATGAAGAAAAAAAGTTTGCATAAGAGTTTCCCTAAGGGGATTCAGAATCTCGATCCAAAAACTGTGATGCAAAATAATTTGGACGGTACCAAAGACCAATGACCAAGTGCCAATCAATTCTTATCAACCAGTCAAGGTCGGATTTACCAATTGATTGAACTATGCACAACCTATGATATTTCAATTATATAAACAAATATAATGCGGAAAAAAATAACACAAACACCAATTTTTGTTAACGAGGAAACTGCAAATGCAGAAAAACCCCGGGACCTTGTCCATATTTGAACACCACACTGTATTAAGCCGCTACAGACAGTAGCCTACTACAAGTTAACATCGGACTGGAATGTTGTTGAGCCCTAACCAAGTCTCACACTGATTAAGGTACAGTCGCGTTTCTTACGCCTCTAGAACCACGCCAGATTATGCGCACTTGATTCCCTTAGATGATCTCACCCTCAACTAAGAGTTATTACGACCCAAAGTCGAATACTTATAAACAAATCCGTCTTCCACATATAAGTCTATTCTGATAGATAAACCTGTCTCCCACAGAAGTACCTACAAAGTTTTTGTTCCTTCTTTTGATAAATTAAGGTGAATAGAAACCAATTGATAATTCGGTCTTATACTCCCGATGAGCAGCCTAGAAATATCAATCACCTCACAATAACTTAACTATATGGTAGTAGAAGAAGTTATTGTGGAATCACAAAGAATGAGACGAAGAGCTTTGTGATTACTTTTTATATCTTACTTATCAGAGATAAATCTCGATCAAATCTTAGAGAAGATAATACTAAATATGATAGAACAAGTTAGATCAGAATACGCAACTACAGAGAAAATAGTTGGATTTGGCTTCACGAATCCCAAATAAAGTCTTCAAGTCGTTAACCCATAATGGTTTTGGAAAAACCTAGGTTAAAGGAGAATCGACTCTAATCGCAACTAGGACACATGAAAGTGCCAGGATTAGGTTTTCCAGTTGCTATATTTCTCCCTTATATAGTCTTTCAAATCAGGGTTTGATTTCAATCAAAGCTATGATAGCTTAGTAACAAATCATTCAATATTCACCGTTAGATGAAATCCTGATTTTAGATTCAAGCTAAGTCTGCTTAAAACCAAAGCAATATCTCTCCACCGTTATATGGTCTTAGCTTGTTACATGCAAATGAAATATATACCTTCATTTATATATGGGTAACTGTACCTAAACATGTATATTGAGTTGGCTCAATAACAGTTAACCGAATTTAGCCATATGAACATTTTTTTCTTAACCGCATTCATCTAACACATCTAGATCAACTATTATGATCAATCAATCATGAAGGATAATCAAATGAATCTAATTGTGTTTCACATAGAGTTGTTTAATTATTCATTATCTCATAAAAATATATATGAACCAATTGAAACAAAATCGGATTGATTTGTAATCGTACAAAGTACTTATATAAGAATCAATTCATGAACATTAAGCCACGGTTTGCAAATATTGCATTCCTTATTCATAAATATATTTGTTCATGAGTATGAAAAACATGATTAACCGATTTTATAACTTTAACCACCAAGTTTGCAAACAGGTACGCAAACTATAGCTTCCGGACTTTGATGAGTGCCAAATATTGCATATTTATACACCTATTTATTGGCATTTAACTCATCTTTTGTGTTCAGAAATCAGATATTATCCCAAATTCTGTGTTTTCTTTGTTTTCAAGAATAAATATTTGTATTAATTAATTTTGTGTTTTTAGGTAATAGATAAAGCTCGGAGAAATTGAGGAACCAAAAGAGCAAAGAATTGGAGACAAGCGTCTATGGAGCAGAAAGCCAAAGCCCGCGCACGCATCAGGAGCAAACCATTTACAAGACATGGACCCAAGCCCAAGACCCGCGACCCGGATCCGAGCCCGTTCACCCTGAGTCGTTGAGATTTCTATCTCCCACATCCAACGGTCGCTACTTCCACGCGCATCGAAGATTGCTGCTCCCGCTCAACACCAAATCACCCCGATTCTCCTTCAGCCGTTCAGATCATCTACTCCTCATCCGACGGTCGCTCACAGTGGCGCATCATCTCTCGCCACTCCCGCTCCACACCAATCAACCCATACCCCTACACCATCGACCAACTCCCCCATTTTCTCTTCCATCTTCTCTTTCTTCTTCCCCCATACCTCTCGCAAAACCCATTCTCCACCTTCTCCTCCCTTACCCGTTCAGAGACCATCATCACCACCTCCATCACCTCCTCGACAAAGAAATAGCTTCTTCATCGCACACTTTGCTTCACCTCTCTAGGTCTAGTTTTCTCCCTCTTAGCTTCTCCCAACCCTAGAAGCTAACTTAGAGAAAACTAGAGCTAGGGTTTCACCAATCAGTCAACGCATGGAGCTCTGAGGCGATTTGACAAGAGAGGAACACGATTCAAGGGATTGAGCGACGTGGGTGAGAGGTTATTGCATTTAATTTCTATTTTAAAGAGAATTAGGGTTTGATATTTGGGTTTTCTTTGCATGTATAAATAGAGGAACTGTGGATGTTTAGAGTTCATGCCTGGGCTAGCCAGAGCACCAATTTAGGTTTAATTTGTGTTTTATTATTTCCTCTGATGTTTTAATCACATTGGCTAGGGTTGAGATGAAACCCATAATCTGTTGCTAAGATTTGTTCATATTTTGATATTGTTCTTGATTGAGCTTTATTGTTTAGGATACATATAATCAGAACACTTTTGCATATTACTTTCACAATGTATGCCATGTATGCATTGTAGTCTGTTATTTCTATGTTAAATGTGTGCAATTCATGCTTCATTGATCATTATTGATCCTTAGACTAGTTGTGCCCTGAGAAGACAGCTAGTGCTTGGGAAAGATACTCTAATTGTGATTAGAATATCCATCTTAAGATAGGTTGAATCATCTAAGTAGTGGCCCGATTTGTGATTAGTTGTACTATGACAAGACAGCTAATACTAGGAATTAGTTAATTGCCTTGGTTGATAATAAACCATCCATTGAGACCCTGGATAAATGGCTGACTTGCCATTACAAGGGACGAGAACATTATAAGAATTGAACTGACTTAGATGAGATTAGGTGGAGGATTCGATACCCTAGTGCTCTCTATCTGTTACAATTTATCTTGCTGTTTTAGTTTAGATTCACACCACAATACACCTCAGTCGTATCGACACCAACTCATAGTTCTGTTACACACTTGCTTGAATTCAGTTTAGCATAGCCCTTGATCAACCATAGCACCACAAGTTCTTGTGGGATCGACCCGTATTTGCCCTGTCTACATTGTAGACACCGTGCACTTGCGGTTATAACAAGTAGGCATAAAATCTAGACCCATTATCCAGCCTACCAAGTTTTTGGCGCCGCTGCTGGGAACTTGGCGTGTGCCCTGTTGATTGCTTGCTTGCTTTACTGATTTTCATCCCACCATTGTACATATTAGCTTAGACCCTGTTTATATCTTCCTTGCATTGTTATTTTTAGTCCTGCATTAGTATAACTTAGCTGCATCATTTTTTTCTATTTCTGCATCTTCCATTATATTCTATCGCACTCACCATCTCACTTCAGCTGAGCTCAAGTCTGCCTAGCTGGAGCTGTCACCACCCAGCTACTTTGTGACCTCCAATCACTCATTGTTAAACCCTCATTTAGGCTAGTTGCATCTGTGTAGTGGTTCTGACAGTGTAACTGTGCATATGTGCACCTTTTTGTGTCGTGAGCTGTGCAATTTAGAGAACTAAATCTCTTTGTTAAGCTAGCAGGTACTTGCTTTGTGCTTTGCTGTCTTTGAGCAAGCCCAAGGAGTGGGCACAAAACCCGAGCTTTACAACACCACGAGCAACCCCGCAAATCGGGTAAGTGACTCGAGTGATATGTGAATTATATACCTGTTAGCTGTGTATGCCATGACTCTATGCTGAAATGTATGGGTATGTGCATGAACCTGTTAAAATCTGATGCTATGCTTGTATAGCCATTTGAATTACATACCCTGAGCATTACTCTGTCAACCCTGCACCTCTATGCATGCTCTAAACCCTAAGGCTAGCCAATCCTGTGACAATCTGTAGCCTGGTTCACCTGATAAGCTAGTCATTCTGCTGAGCATCTTTGCCTGTGCACCTATGAGCCACAACAAGCATAGTGTATTGCCCTGTCACATGTGAATTTGAGCCTAGCCTGTGAAGACCAAGTGGAAGTTAGCTGAGTAACTTGACTTCACAGGCCTTGTGAGCCACAGGCTAACTTGCTAGCCCCCTGAAGCTGCAAGTTTGAGCTTAAGCTGTGAAAGAACCTTGTATAACCTGAGTATAACCTGTGCAAAGTGAAGTCAACTGAACCAGTTGCTCTCTCACTTTACACCCTAGGCTTCAACATACCCTGTACTCAACCCAGCCCCTGTAGCTGTTGAGCTTGAGTTTTTGCATACTCTAGTTTATCAACCTATGCAACTGCCAACCTTAGCCGAGCTCTTGGGCTAATTGAACCCAAAGTTGTGCTTTGCCAATCTACCCTGTGCTGTGTGCTCTGTGTTGTTCTGAGCACATAATCTGTAGCTACAAACCTGTTGACCCTGCCTACCTGTGCATGATCTCTAAAGTTTGAGGTCAACAGACCCTGTTGATATCATCTGTGCATCTGTGTGTGTCAAATGTGTATAAGAGTGCTGGAATCTCATATTTGAATAACATGCTTGGTTGTATGATAACCTGGAATAGTTAATTGTGCTTCACCTTAGCTAATTTCCATGAAAGCTTGGCTCTGAAATAGCTGCTGTGACCACAAACCCTGCTAAAGTCTGCATAATTGTGTAAAACCTCTGAAAATTGAGGTCAACTGAATCAGTTGACACACTGTGGAATGTTAAGTATGTTGTAAAAAAGCTAAAAATAGTCCATCTGCCCTGAGCTTAAGCTGCAGACCCTATTGAGCTAGGTTGTGGCCAGCCCACTTCATCTACCCTATGCCTTGCATGACCCTGTTGAACCATAGATGAGCATACATCTGTGAGAACTAGAGCTTACCACAGACCCTGTGAGCCATCTACTCCCTGTGTGACCCGTGAAGCCAACTTGTTGACACCACGAGCATGTTATAACCTGCCGCACTTTGTTCATTTACCGTTGCATCTCGCGATCCAAGAACATTGGATGTTGTGAATAATATGCTATGCTCACATGAGTGCTTTGGTTTTGTGTTAGCCGTGCTTATTTTTGCATAATCTCGACTCTACATACCGCTGTTTTCTTGTGCACTCACATAACTTTGTCTTGTGCTTTGAGGTGCACTCATATAACTTTGTCTTTGTATAGCAACAAAAGCACTCATGTGTGCTTGAAGTGGTATGTCACTTGTGTGAGTGTGCTTAAATGTGTTTGTCTTGTTCACATAAGTTTGCCTTTGTCAACCAGTGCATAAGCCCTGCACATAGCCAACCTCACAGCTCATCTGTGCATCTGTGAAACTCTGCATAAGCTGAAACCCACACAACTGGGGTGTAAGCCTGACCAAGCTGTGCAGCTGCAATCACTGGGCTGCACATAAACTGAAGCCCAATCACTGGGCTCTGCTTCTGCCAACTGCTGGGCTGAAGCAAATAAACAGAAAGCCCAATCACTGGGCTGTGCATTTTCACAGCAACTGGGCTGCATAAACTGGGCTCTGTTCCCTGACAATCTCTGCACAACCTGAGCCCACAACAGCTGGGCTTTGCATAGCCACTGGAATTTGCATTTTCACCCAACCTGGGCTCTGCAACATACCCAAAGCCCACACAAATCAAATTCCCCCAAACTGAGCCCAATAAACCAAAACCCACTTAAACCAAATCTGAGCCCACTGTCCACTAGGCTTCCCACAAACTGGGCTTTGCATCACGTGGGCTTAGCTTCCCTGTTTTGGAGACTTCATTGGTCATTCATGCTTTATGTGTGCTAGGCTATTTGAGTTGCTAGATCATGTCAGGATTTTGGTCTGCAACTGGGGATACAAACAAATCCATCAGAGAGCTTGCTTACGGGCATGCTTCACAGTATGAACTCCCCACAGTCCATGATGATTTTAGGGAATATTATGAGCCTTCTCAGGGCCCTGACTTCACATACCCTAATCATTATGAGCACATGTATCATCCACCACAGGTTGAAAATGAACACTTTTCTCATACCCAGTCATCACTTTTAGATCAATTTGAAGCTCAAGTATCCGCTTTAGAAAGGGAATTACATGAGCAATCTGTCGAATATAATTTCCCTAGGCAATATGAAATGTATGCTTGTACCTTATGTGGTAGCTTAGGCCACCCTGCTGAAAATTGCTATATTTTGCATGATTTTAGGCAGTCTAGGGAAAGCCATGATAATCCAATGTACGAATTGTCTGTAAGTGACTATACTGGTAATCATTGGGACCATAATCAGCCTTTCGAAGGTTGCGATCAGTATTCTAAGAACCCTAATGACCATGAGCACATGTATCATCAACCACAGTGGGGAGTTGAACAATTTTGTACTCCCCCAACTCCGTGTTTGCAATCACTAATGGAAACGCTCATGGAGCAAAATGCTAGGCTTGAACTGAATGCAATACATGACCATCCATATAGCAACATATCTGAATTTCCCTTCTCTAGTGAACCTCATGCTCAACCATACAATGAATATCCATATGAGGAATGCATACCCACTAGTGAAGACTCTCCTTCAATAGAACAACTCACTATGATTCTTCAAAGGAACTGATTGAGTTACAAAATGATAGGATGTTTGTTATTCCGATAATGTTGAAAATAGTGTTTCTAGTCCTACTCATGCAACTAACACTGAATATGAACTTAATCCAGAGGTAGATGAGTACACTAAAAATACTACCATTTTGAATGAAGAGATGAATTTTTTCTATGATGATGATGATGAATATGAAGAGCATATGTATTTTGAAAATATAGTGGAATCTATAGGTTCAGAGACATTAAGTGTCTCTTCTATGAACCCTATGAATGATGCTTCTTCGATATTCATACATGTCTTTCTTGATGTGGAACCTATGCATTTTTTCTGTGAAAATGGGCATGCCTTACCACCTGTTTGTGACTTAGGAATAGCTGAATTGTCTCAAGGACACGAGATGATTCAATGCATGTGCGATTCCATGCCTAGGTTACGGCATGATATCCCTCCTGGTTATGTTGTGCATGAGAGTGATGATGATTATGACATGGAGATTGATGAATTGTTCTATGCTGGTGAACATGATTTACCTTCTTCTGACTTTAGGAAAGTGTGTGATGGTACAAATGATCTTATGCATGAAAACAACTTAGATGTACCTACTTTATCTCCTAAGTCACAGATTGAAACTCCTCCACCAAACCTAGGTGTAGTTTGTAACAAAATTGCAAAACCAACTTTTCTGAAAATGCCTAATCTAGGCCTAGAACTTTGTGCTTCTCAAGTCCTCTTAGACTATTTTGCATCAAAGTATAACACCTTTAGGGAACCACAGTTGGAATATGTATGTCTGCATGTTCTTAGCAAAACTCACTTTGAGTTAGACCTTGTGCATGATGTACCTTTAATTTTGCAAGATTTTGTTCTCAAAAACACATCTGTTGACAAGTTTAGGTTTGGGGGAAACTCATTCACATACACAGTCTTACTTGCACTCTCATATTATATTTGTTTAAGGCTGTTGATGTTTGTACATATTTTCTATTGGGTTGATCCTCAACTCTTTAGATTGTTGGTGTATGGTGAATTTTCATTATATATAATCCAGTAGGACTTGTTAAATTTTCTTTTCTTGAATCGGTTAAGTCTTCTTGTGCATATTTTGTGCTAATCCGATATGATCTCCACCGAGAATGTTGGATTCTAGCCTTGACTAATGAAGCTCTAACCTTGCTCCCGCCGACATCCCAGGTAATCTCTTCCCTTTTCTCTTATCACAGCATAGTTCTCATGGTATGTGACTGTTTAAATTTTTTCTATCTGTCGACACATTGAGGACAATGTTTGATTTAGGTTTGGGGGTGCATTTGCATATAGAGTTTTTAGTCTTTTATTTCAAAAAAAAAAAAAAAAAAAAAAAAAAAAAAAAAAAAAAAAAAGACACAACTCTTTTTGTAAAAACCTCCAACTTTTAGAGTCACTAACATGCTTCTAGCTATGTTTACATAGAGAATCTGACCGAAATAACAGAACTTGGAAGTCTTTGGAGAACACAATCGGGTTCCTTAGTTGATTAGAGCGTTAAAGTTGGATTTAACCATACCGGGAGAGCGAATTAGGTGCTTTTAGATATTCGGTAGTAGAATTGTGATCACCCATAGTGGAGACTACCCATTTTACATCAAGTGAGGCACCAACCTTCAATTTTTGCAACTTTCTAGAAAAGCTGTTAGAGTGTGTGTCACCGTACGTCAATTCCGGGTAGGAATGGTGAGCTACCCAACTTCGCACCATTTTCAGCACTACTTTTGATCTCTTGAGTGCTATTTTTGTCAATCATGAGGGTGACGTTTAAAGATGAAAACTCCTTCTAAATACCGATTTGTAGTTAGCATCACTCTCTCCCTCTCAACAACATCAACAGATTCATAGAAACACATCATCATCAGCAAGCGGAGCATCATCAGAATATTGGAAGAAAAGTTGAGATAGTCCAAGGTTTACAAGCAACAAAGAAAAAGAAAAGAAAATAGGATGAGAATTAATGAAGTTTGTGAAAAATTAAGTTTTATTGTAAGTTCTTAAAAAAAAAAAAAAAAATTGTCAAGTTTTTGTAAAGTTCAGAAGTTCGTCATCAACAGTTGAAGACCGAAGACCGAAGAATGAAGACGTTTCTATGGTTTCTTATGAGAGAGTGATATTAATTGCCGATCGGGTGAGAAGGTAAGTGAGTACTCCCACCCTTGCTAATGGTTGATTTCCTTTCTTAGAGATCATCGAAAAAAGATTCTTTTTGTCCACACTTCGTGGAGTCTCCGAAAATTATTTCGGAAGGTTACCCTTCTTACCTACAACGTGTGCGGGATTTCTCTCTTTATTCCCGCTGCACACATGAGAGACTAAAAAGCGGTCTTTTTGAGTGCAATTATCATAAAACCCTAATGGTGAGGCGAAGTCGAGGCTTATGATCACAATCGAATCCGAATTCTTTCATATGGTATGGTTACTTCTCGCTCGGACTTAAGGATGAGAATGCGTTCTTTGATAGTTCTAACCTCATTACTAGCATGCGAAACTCTATGTCCTCATAGCTCCTTGGATGCTTGAGACTCTTTTACACTCTGAAGTTGGAGAAGGTTTTGTGGGTACACCTCTGGTAAACCCTCACGAGACTACAACTCGTCCACTAGGGACACCTAGGGGTTTAAAGGCTTAGTGCATACGCTAAATGCATTCGAGAGACCCGCGACAGTGGTATAGTTAGGATTTCTTAATTTCTGTTTCACTTGAGGACAAGTAAAATTCGGGTTTGGGGGTATTTGATGAGTGCCAAATATTGCATATTTATACACCTATTTATTGGCATTTAACTCATCTTTTGTGTTCGAAATCGGATATTATCCCAAATTCTGTGTTTTCTTTGTTTTCAAGAATAAATATTTGTATTAATTAATTTTGTGTTTTTAGGTAATAAATAAAGCTCGGAGAAATTGAGGAACCAAAAGAGCAAAGAATTGGAGACAAGCGTCTATGGAGCGAGAAGCCAAAGCCCGCGCACGCATCAGGAGCAAACCATTTACAAGACATGGACCCAAGCCCAAGACCCGCGACCCGGATCCGAGCCCGTTCACCCTGAGTCGTTGAGATTTCTATCTCCCACATCCAACGGTCGCTACTTCCACGCGCATCGAAGATTGCTGCTCCCGCTCAACACCAAATCACCCCGATTCTCCTTCAGCCGTTCAGATCATCTACTCCTCATCCGACGGTCGCTACAGCTGGCGCATCATCTCTCGCCACTCCTGCTCCACACCGAATCAACCCATACCCCTACACCATCGACCAACTCCCCCATTTTCTCTTCCATCTTCTCTTTCTTCTTCCCCCATACCTCTGCAAAACCCATTCTCCACCTTCTCCTCCCTTACCCGTTCAGAGACCATCATCACCACCTCCATCACCTCCTGACACAGCAATAGCTTCTTCATCAGCACCTGCTTCACCTCTCTAGGTCTAGTTTTCTCCCTCTTAGCTTCTCCCAACCCTAGAAGCTAACTTAGAGAAAACTAGAGCTAGGGTTTCACCAATCAGTCAACGCATGGAGCTCTGAGGCGATTTGACAAGAGAGGAACACGATTCAAGGGATTGAGCGACGTGGGTGAGAGGTTATTGCATTTAATTTCTATTTTAAAGAGAATTAGGGTTTGATATTTGGGTTTTCTTTGCATGTATAAATAGAGGAACTGTGGATGTTTAGAGTTCATGCCTGGGCTAGCCAGAGCACCAATTTAGGTTTAATTTGTGTTTTATTATTTCCTCTGATGTTTTAATCACATTGGCTAGGGTTGAGATGAAACCCATAATCTGTTGCTAAGATTTGTTCATATTTTGATATTGTTCTTGATTGAGCTTTATTGTTTAGGATACATATAATCGAACACTTTTTGCATATTACTTTCACAATGTATGCCATGTATGCATTGTAGTCGGAGTTATTTCTATGTTAAATGTGTGCAATTCATGCTTCATTGATCATTATTGATCCTTAGACTAGTTGTGCCACGAGAAGACAAACTAGTGCTTGGGAAAGATACTCTAATTGTGATTAGAATATCCATCTTAAGATAGGTTGAATCATCTAAGTAGTGAAAACTGATTTGTGATTAGTTGTACTATGACAAGACAGCTAATACTAGGAATTAGTTAATTGCCTTGGTTGATAATAAACCATCCATTGAGACCCTGGATAAATGGCTGACTTGCCATTACAAGGGACGAGAACATTATAAGAATTGAACCGACTTAGCCGAGATTAGGTGGAGGATTCGATACCCTAGTGCTCTCTATCTCGTTACAATTTATCTTGTTTGTTTTAGTTTAGATTCACACCACAATACACCTCGGTCGTATCGACACCAACTCATAGTTACGTTACACACTTGCTTGAATTCGATTTAGCATAGCCCTTGATCAACCATAGCACCACAAGTTCTTGTGGGATCGACCAGATTTGCCCCGTCTACATTGTAGACACCGTGCACTTGCGGTTATAACAAGTAGGCATAAAATCTAGACCCATTATCCAAACTACCGGACTTGGGTCTTGTCCAACCGATTAGCAAACGGTATGCAAACGATGAGTCCCGGACCTAACTCGGGTAGAACCGTTCGCATACTGGTATGCAAAAAAGGTTCCCGGACTTAACAGTTAAAACCGTTTGCATACAAAGTATGCAAACAAGGTTCCCGAACCTGAATGATACCAAAACAATTTGCATACCAAGTACGCATACTGTGATGTATCCATACAATGGTTTTTGTTCTAAACTCTCATTTCAATCATTGAAACATCCTTAGAAGACGGCAATAACTGTCTCACACAAACGATTAGCTTATAAGTAATTTTCAAGTGATCGAATGATCAATACACAACTTTCCGAGTCGACATCAAATGATTGTCTCACACAAATCATGTGATATTTCAATTGATTGTGCGAGTGAATGATTTGTGTGAGATCAGCTATAGTTGGAAAATAAACTTCCAACTCATATTATATTTGTGATATTTCACACAAACTTTCCAACTATAACAAATAAATTTATTTTCCAACTAAACTCGTCAAGAATATGATGAACGTAGCTAAGGCAAAAAACTTCCAACACATATTTCGAGAAATGGATAACCAAGTTAAACTCAGCTCGAAATATCAAATGTGTATAATATAAAAGTCTATATAGCTATACGACTTAGTCTCATTTGGAGATATGATATAATAGACTTCTGAGTGATAGATAAGTTTTAGTCTCCACATACCTTTTGTTGATGAAGTTCATCCAAGATCTCCTCAATAGATCTTCGTCTTCAATCGATGAACGCCGTGAAGTCTAAAGCTCAACTACATATTCTATCATAATTTGAGACATAGTTATAAGTAGACTAGAAATCAAGACTATAGTTTTGATCAACTAAACTTGACAAACAATCTTGAGATAGCAATGCTTGCGAGTTCGACCGAGCAATGCTCTAACACAAAGAACTAAAAACAATTTGATGTTCATTACACATAAGTGTTTGAGTTATCAATGGAGTCTTAGAAGTATTTGAGAGTGTTCTAGCAATGCTAAACATATTTAAAAAATAAGTCTTTGAGCATCGGCTAAAATCTACTAAGACTGTTGGTACAACGGCTCGTGAACCGTTAGGCTTGTTAACGATTCAGGGTGCAATGGTTCGTGAACTAGGTTTGCCAATCCTACAAGACTACGGAACTCAGTTAACCACGGTTCCTAAACCGGGTTTTCCAACTGCTATCTTATAATACCAACTTCAAGAATTCAGTTCACAACGGTTCGTGAATCGGGTTCCTGAACTGTTCCCATCTGAACTGACGGTTTGCGAACTGGTTCGCCAACCTTGCTGTATTTCTGAAACTCAAATATTTATGGTTTGCAAACTGGTTCGCCAACCTACCTTGAGCAGAAATATCAGATAGTTCAATATTTCTCTCTTATAATGTTTAAAATATTCCCACGTGATAAAATCATTTACATCGACAATATTCAATTGATCCTTCTATTTTACTCACTATCTTACCATTATATCTGTTGAGACGATGTCGTATGACTTCTAATAGATTAACAAAAAAGAAGTTTCGACTCTAGTTTGTCTTGTTAAAAATTTCGAAATATGACTTTAGCAAAGATGTTCAACGATCCTTAACAGTATTAGTTCTAAGTAATTTATTGTTCAGTCTTAACATACCTGATACAGAAGTTCTTCAAACATCTTCGTCGATCTTCGAGTCTTCGAGGTGATGTTTGATACTCAACTATCAAATTCTAACCTAGTCCGAGATTTTACTTAGTAGACTAGAAATCGAAATATAGTTTTGATCATCTAACATTGACAACAAGCTTGAGTGGATTCAACCGAGCATTTCTCTAACAATTTCCACCATTAATCATGTTCTCTTCTCATAAATCTTGCATAAATATTGTGTTATATTTTCATAAATCTTACATCATCCATAGCCTAGTATTAAATTTATTTATGTTTTTGATGAGGTGAGAGAGACGAACTGTCGAGCCAACATTTATGGCGCGATAGAATAATATTACAATTCATTATGAACTATAACCATGTTGCCCATATGAATAAACCAACTTTGCAAAACCGTTCACCTGATTAATTATGGTGAAGTCAACAATGGATTCAAAGGATCATCCATGTCACGCTAGGATTCTCGAAAGGATGTTTATGAAAGTGAGGTGAGTACACTTTTATCATTCCTTTTTGTGCGAAGAAACTACGAAACTTTATGAAACATGCACCTCAATCACCATGCATATGTATATTGAACGAAACCAGACTTATGCTGGTTTTCCACCTATTTGTGAGTGTTCAACCATTTGAAGAAAGTCTAAAGGACATATTCGATGCTGATTTGGGGTTCCGATGGAAGATATTGCTGAGGTTATACACAGTGTATAACTGTGATTATGTCCTGGAAGAAATGCACACTTAATTCAGCTACAAAAGGATATGAATGGATAATTATCACCGAATTTGAGCCAAAAAAACACATAGTGGCCGGGTTAGTGTTTTATGAATAAAACATTTATGTACAATAGTGCCATTTTTCCAAATAAAGAAAAAAAGATGCTTGTACCACATTAGATTTTCTAACTCAAATAATCTTGTTGTGTCTAGATCAAAGTTCCCATTAAAGAATGTTGTGTTAGCTTTGCATTGGTTCCCATCTTGCTTAATGAGACCTTAGTTGAATACTAATTCAAATTGTGTGAATTTTTCTAATTTTTCTAGTATAGATTACTAGTTATGTCAAAAAAAAAAAAACGAAAAGTCTTCTTTTATCACGACAAGCAAGCTTCGCAGGGAAAGGAATGAAGTCCTCTATTATAGTCGTGAAAGGTGATCACATAAGTTTACCTTCTAAGAACCTGTTGGCTATAGAAATACCAAGGATTTTCAACCATTTTCCCTAAGGGATTTATATACTAGTACTTGCTCCATGCCCATCTATCCTAAGATCATTTCACTTAACCAAGACAACTTCCACCGGCAATAACGAATCCTGAAAAAACTAACACATCTGATTCCAGACACCTTTCATAATCACCAGTTCCTGCGTATCCAAGACGAGAGAAGTGATTAAGAAGAGATATGGTTGTACCTCGCAAAACACGGATCAAAATCTATGGTCTTAATAAACCGAAAGTTCATAAACCAGGTCTGAATTTTCCATAGTTAGTAAAGAGCTTCTTCACTTCGAGACTCAACATCAACACTTTCTAATTTTTGTAATCTCTAATCTGGCTCACTAGCTAACTAACCTGGCGAAGTACTACCAACTCATGTTCAACCAACGAGTACAAACTTAAAATATGCAGCGATGCACCAAGCCCGGGAAGTAAAAGTAAATGGATCTTTTCTTAAAAATATCAATAGGAGACCAGCTACATATATTAAGAACCCTTTTTTAGGGCATACGTAAAACTTTCAGGGCATACAAAACAATAATCCCATCTTGGGTGACCTTATAAGGGGTACCCTATGGGTAGTTCAATTACTAATGTACCCTTACCCTTAATACAAAAACCTAAAATCAATTTTTCTAAAAAATCAAAATTAGTTTCCTAACATCTCTTCTTCCTCCTCTAGTTGAACTCTTCCCCTCCTGCGCAAAAAAATTTCATCGCCGTGATTAATCATCGATTCGTAAAAATTTGATCGTCGATTAAACTAAACTACATAATGACTCGTACAAATAAAAAAGCAGGGACTAGGCAAACCAAATCGTCTTCTAATCCATCAATTGAAGAAGAAGAACCAATTGAATATGAAGGTGTAGAAACTCAAAATCAACCACCAATCGAACCAGAAATTGAACCAACTGCATCTCCAACTCCGGAAATGAGGATAAGAAAATAAGTTTTACAACCCCAATCTCTTATTTGCTGTTTTTCATCGATTAAATGGGTTAAATCCCCAAAAAAATAGGGTTTTTGACGGGCTTCTGTCTTTGTTCGGCTCGAAATTGAGTTGCGTTTTGAGCCGAACTGTTCTTCACAAAAGCTTCTTGTACGTGTATATGAACAGTTCGGCATGAAATTTCAAGAAATTTTAAGCCGAACCTAGTCATAGTTAGAGATGCATAGGGGGTTCGGCGTATTCGATAAAACTATTTTACGCCTAACATTCGTTGTTTCATTTTCATAAATCGTATAAGAGTTCGGCTTGAAAGTATTTTTGTACACTGTGTTTAAGAATCAACTGATAGTTGTTGAGTTCGGCTTATATTTTCTTTTTCGGGCTAATAGAACCTATTGATTTGTTTTTATCCAGGATATTTCAAAGAGGTTCGGCATGTACGATATTCACTAAATAAGCCGAACCATTAACATGTTTTCTTCCAAAACTCTCAGGAATATGTTCGGCTTGTTATGAAACTTCCAAATAAGCCAAACCATGAACTAGCAAATAGGCGCGAAGTTACAAAATAAAGGTTCGGCGACTAACTTAAAAAATTACAGCTAGCCGAATTGTTCTTCATTTGTACATAAACAGGTGGGTTCGGCTGATAAATATAAGTCGGACATATTCCTGGTTGGCCGAACCATGGTGTAAAAATTCAAACTTTTGATGATTTGGAGCTGCAAAAGTGAGGTTAAACATAAAATAGAAGTGTACTTGTGTATTAAAAGCATTGGGTTCCTCATCTATGTATTTTCTCAAACTCACCCTCTCCTTCTCAAAAAAAAACCTAACTTTTTTTTTCTTCCACAAAAATTTTCATCTACAAAACTTTTATAACTAATTATCTAAATCACTAATCAAGATTATTAATCACTAATATCTTGAAAGGGCAGATTTATCATTACTAAAAATATTTGGTTAATGGACTTTTGATTTTACTATTTCCAACCCGTTGAAAATTTTACGTATGCCCTAAAACATGATTTTATATTAATCATGGTTGACATTAAGGGTTCTACTGCTCATAATTTTGCGTCTTCCCTCTTTCATATTCTGCATAAAATTGGCTCAGTTTTCACGTGCGGCATTCCTGGTAAGATTGAGTGGGACTTTTCTTAATTTTTCGTTAGGGCAAGGAAATGACTTGAACATCTTAGAGAAGACTATGAAATAAGCCTTAAAAACACTCATTCACTTTGCAAATCCAATGAAAGAGTATTTTCTGATCGTGGGAAGCAATTGTAACGTACTAAGAGCATCCGTAGTGGGCGACTAAAACCCATACTAAAGATCAAACATCAACAACTCCCTTATTTTTCAGACTTCTAAACGAAAATCAATATTTAGTCTTTTATATTTTAGTTGAAATGTTACAGCTGAACATTTCGTAATTTGCTATTAGACATTAAAAAAACAAAACAAAAAAATGGGCGCAACTTTTAAAGAGTTTCAAATTAATTAAAGATGGAGGAAACTTGCCATCTTAGAAAAAAAGAAAAAACTTAATTTGTACCCTCACAATGGGGCAACCTCCTTGCTTTCCTCTTGATATGTTCGATAATAAGGCTTTACATTCATCCCCAAATGATTGCAATTGACGGACTAAACCCAAATTTTCAATTTTTTTGATCTTTGGTATTTGATTATTCAAGAGGCTAGTGTTCAATCGAACGAAAAACTACATCTGGACGGCCAAACATCAACAACTCCCTTATTTTTCATGCTTCTAAAAAAAATCAACATCTTCCTTATTTTACTTTTCAAGTAAAAGAATCCAAACAGCTGAACATTTCGTTTTGCTATTAGATATTTTTATAATAAAATCAGTAAAGGGCTCACTTTTAAAGAGTTTCAAATTAATTAAAAACTATAAAAATGTTTGGGAGGCTAATCATCCGCTGCTCAAGAGTTTTTTTCTCCAAGTGGATGATGTTCAGCCTCTTAATCGCTACTGTCCCTCATTCACGTGAATGAGTATATCCCATTCCACAGTAACACCCCATCTATTTTATTTTTAATTTTTTATCCAACTCCTTCGCTTTGAATGATTGTTCTCATCCCGTAGGCCGTAGCCATTGCTCTTACATTCGAGCTGACATTTATTATAACTAAACAGTTTGCAAGTGTAAAGAAGCAAAGGCTAAAATAAGGTATCATTCTGAAATCATCCTGGCGTGGAATGGCGGAAATCGAGGGTAAAAGGGGGAAACATATCATTGCGAAGGTGGCAGTCTGAACATTGACTACACAGAAATCGTGATAAAACCGAGGGAGGGAATTCCAAAATGATGTTGGAACTATTAGCATACTCTTAAGATGATTCTATATAACTTGATAACGATAAAGCTTGGTTACATGATACGTGGAGGATTGAATGGAAAGATGACCAATCTAAAGGTCATTCCCACAACATAGCCAGCAAAGTGGTACCAGCACAGATGATATGATGTGTATACAGAGATACTCATATCAATATAGTACTTCTTAATGTATTAGTATACTGCTGTTTCTAATGATCCAGACTGGATATTTCTACAAGAGTTCTGTTTAAAGAAGAAACTCTCAGAATACAACAAATTGCCTTGATATAATGCTACAAAAAAGACAACCAACTACAACTACTTGTACACCATAGTAAAATAGCAACACTACCAATGCGCAACGACTCATTAACTGCTGAAAAAAAAATATAGAGTGAAACACCTAAATCAAGTAACAGCACCAACAGAGTTACCTATTAAGATGAAGGACAAAAAGTGTCCTAAACTCCTTGTTTTCTCGGCAAGTCATTATAGATGCCCAGAAATCTTTGCCTTGCAGGAAGGACACATATAACCAACAGAATTATACTCAGTTGCTGAGTCTGTAACGTCGATGTTGAATACCAGCGCACACCAAACGCAAACAGTGGGGGTGAGCTGTGGCCTACTTTCCATATTTGGCAACATTGAAGCCCAATCAAAACTAATAGAATTTTCAATATCTGTTAAACCTTGACCCATAAAGCTGTTAAACCTTGAAGATTCCATGTCATCCAACCTCAGTTCTTCAAAATCTGATACCTTCTCAACCTGCCTCGAGTTAACAGAATGCATATTATTTTCTCCTTGTTCCTTAAATATAAACAAAATAAAGTAAGAAATGACTTTCAGAAAGAATGCTAAAATTTGTCATTTTTCGACACAGCGATTACGGAATCATCTACAGCTACAGGAAAGCTAAATACAGTAATAATAGTTTGCATACAACCTAACAACCTTATAAAAGTTTGACTTTATTACTGCACAACCATGATGAAACATCTAACACCGGCAAAACCTAGGCTGTAAAATTCTTACAATGGGTCACTGGTAGAGTAACTTATGGTAGATTTGAAAAGTTATAGAATAATGTGATTTCTGCGGCGTGATTTACAAGGTGACAAGTCAAAACAGTCTTTATCCACCCAAACAGAAAATTTTTATATTACTTCATCATGTATATATGCAAAACATAATGATGGAGTACTTGTTTATTAAAGGATTCACAATTTGTTTGGCGATAGCATACCTTATCAGAGACCATATTGAAAGTGGGGAAACAGTTAGATGATTTCGCCAATTCCAGCGTCTCAAGTAAATTCCTTCGTCGATACTCCCAATGGTTAATACATCCTTCCACTTGGCGCAGAATCCCTTGAGGCGAAAAAATTTCCTGGCTCATTATTGTCAGATTCTTTGACTTCAGAAAACTGGGACCCCTTTGGTATGAGAGAGAAAACCTCATCGACACTAGCTGCAGCATCATTAATTTGGTGACCAATTGACAGAGAAAGCCAACAGCTTTCAGAACCGGCTTCCTGCTGAGGACCAGACTTGTCATTATGCCCACTAGCACTTCCATAGACATATTCTGCATTAGAGGTTTTAGATGTACCCACTCTCTCGATAAACCTTTCCTGGTGAAGTCCATATTTGTCAGTTTGCCCACTAGTGCCAAAAACATAATCTCCAGTAGAAGCTTTAGATGCGCCTGCTCTCTCACTAGATGACATAGGTTGCGAATACAAGAGAAATTAAATGTTCCGAACATGTTATTGCTGTGGTCATGGATCTCACCCAACTTATTCGCAGCTGTACCATAATTACTCTGCTGCTTATCATAATATCCATCAGCCAAAGTTTCATTCAATTTATCAGCCCCACCACCTTGTTTGCTATATGAAGAAGCCAGATGTAATCCCCAATTGGATTTGGCAGTAGAAGTTTCTGAGATGGATTCTGTAGCTGGCGTGCAACTAGGAGCTTCAACATTCATCTCGTCAAAGTACGATTTGGCATTCAAATTTCTCAGAACAGAATCCTTAAACGGTGCACAATGAGGGGGAGCCTCAGCATTCAACCCACCGTAATTAAATTTGGCACTTGAATTTCCTGGAATAGAGCCAGTAAATGTTGTGATATGAGGAGAAGCTTCGTGATTCATCTCATATCTGGCACCAAAAATTCCTTGAACGGGATATCTTAGAGGAGTACTTTGAGGAACACCGACATACACATCCTCATGATCAGATTTGGCATTTAACATTCCTAAAAAAGAATCAGTAGTTGCACTCTCAGAAGCTCCAACATTGACCGCATCAAGTTTACGTTTTGCCTCAAAAGTTGCTGAAATAGGATCTGTAACTCGTGTGCTGTGAAGAGCTTCACCGCTAATTTTTCCATCGCAATAATTGGCATCTTCAGCCACAGGAACAGATTCATTAACTGGTACATTATGAGGAGCTTCAACACTCACCAGATCACAGTTAGGTCTGGGAATCCGAGTTTCGCAAATAGAATCCATGTCTAGTGTATAGTAGGGAGCGTCCACATTCATCTTGTCCTGGTTAGATTTGCCACTATGAGAATCAGTAACAGGAATATCATGAGGAGCTTCATCACTTGCCCTGTCACTGTCACGTTTGCAAATAAGAGTTTCAGGAGCAATATCCATGTGTGGTGTACTATAACAAGGAGCTACCACATTCGTCTCGTCATGGTTAGATTTAGCACTACCAGGTCCTCGAACAAAATCCCTATCTGGTATATCATTTGGAGCTTCACCATTCCTTTCACCATAGTTATATCGGGCATTATGCGTTTCAGGAGCAGAGCCTGCAACCGCTGCACTATGAGGAGCTTCAACGTCCATCCCATCAAGGATAGAGTTGGCCTCAGAGATACTTTGAACGGGATCTTTACCTGTTGTAGTAAGAGGTTCTTCTATGAGGATCTCAACATTGCTACATTTGGAATTAGAAATTCCTAGAGCAGAATCTAAAACTGGTGTACTTTGAGGGGCATCTACATTCATCTCGTCATCATCAGACTTGGCATTAGAAGTCTCTGCAGATTCCAGAACTAGTTCACTATGATGCTTTTCATCATTGCCAGGCTTCGCATTAAGAGTTCCTGGAGAAGAATCTGCAACTGGTGCACTATGGGGTTTTGCAACATTCAGATCATCACAAGCAGGATTAGCAGGAAGACTTTCTGTAATAGAATCGGTACCTGATGCACTACGCAAATCCTCAACATTCATTTTATCACAGTGAGTTTTGGCATTCAGAGCTTCTGTAACAGACTCCCCAACAAGAATGCTACGAGGAGCTTCGTCATTCATCTCTTCTTTAGGATTCCGAAAAGCCTGAGGTATAGAATCCCTGTCGTTGTCAAGCATTTCGTTGCCCTTAAAGATCACGGAAGGTGTCACACCTAAGGGTGACAACTGTAATCTCCTTGGTTCAGCTGCCTTTCCCGATGATTCAAGCCTCCTGACATAGGCTTTCACATGGTTACCGACATGCCCATTGTAACGATGTTTCTCCAGGAAAATTTTGTGACAGAATTGACATTCATATTTTCCATCCTTAATTATCACTCCATCAGAAATAGATGTGCAGAGTCTGGACTTGTTTTTACTCTGATGTGAAGTCAACAGGTGCTGCAGATATGCATCCTTACCAGCATAACTCGTGTTGCATTTGTGACAAACTAAATAATCATTCGCTTCAACCAATGGTACGCTTTCATCCCGAAATGGGGTTGCTATGTTCTCATGTTCAGTAAATATAGGTGCCTGAATTGATGCTTGATGGCGAGTGAAATCTTCCCTAGTCTCTCCATCCTTGTGTAGAAGATTTGCAATCTGAAACATATCACATAATCTTACGGAATGAGGTAGAACAGAACTAATGAATCTTTCAATGGATGATAAAAAATACTTGTAGCCAGAAAAACATTATATAGCATCTAACTTACCCTTCCAGTTGCCAAGTTTTTTCCCACACCAGTCTCAACATTAGAATAAGGATTTGGCTGAGTTGTGTCTTGAGTTCCAAAAACTGAATGCAAATACGAAGAAACTTCTTTCGTAGATAAGAAATGATGTCCACTTGGGCTGATGGACATTAAAGAACGGAGTCAGGGAATTAAGAAAAGACGGCAAACATAACATAGCAGAAAACTCATGAAATGATAATGAAAGATCCATATGGTTAATAACTTTGGTTTTGATTCTGACTGAAAATGGAAAAAAACAAACACAATAAGTAAAAGCACGCTGAAACGATGGCAAACAGCATCCTACAGGTGATGCATGCTACAAACCCTTTAGAAGTATTTGTTTTTTTACCTACAACGGGTAAAACAAGGAGCAAAATAACATCAAAACAAGTTTTCTTTTATTCCAGATTTATCCGCAAACTTGTTCTAGGGGTCAATGGGTACCTTACTTGACTTTCAAAGGGTTTGTCAAAACTCAATTGGATTTCACCCGAAGCATAGTTTCTAACATTCAACTTCCATACCTACAAAGTTCAGTAAATGCCTTCCTGTCTAACAATTGTAAAGGAACAAGCAAACCAAATACAAGATATTTTAAAGAAGAAAAAAGGAATAGTGATTGCACTATCCTTCTGGATGCTTTACTTGACAAGTAGGAAAGTCATCACATTGCTTGTGTTCACAATACATACATCAAATAAACTCATAGCAAGAAATCAAACACACCACAAGCTGTACTGACCTCGAAAATAATCAGAAACCAGGACTCAAAAATAATTCTAAAAATATAGTCAATTGTCAAAGTTAGCTGTGTGGTATACCAAAGAAACGGGGAGTTGTAACTGTACCCATTGAGGATCAAAACTGTTGTCGCACTTATAACTTAAAAGACCTTTGACGCGTGGTTACAATGCATGCCTGAGAAATAACTTCTGAAGGTTGTGTTTCATAAACAACACAGTTCTGTATCTGCTTAAGATCCAAAATTCCACAAAATTGGTTGCTCGAGTGACTCAAATGCGTAAAGAGAGGTTTGTCATTGATGTACTTCAATACGATACACTTCCTTGTAGCCAACCCCCACTCGCCACAGCGAAAAGAAACACACACACAGACTCACGTATAAACAAATCTAAAACCCCAAAACCTACCAAAGCAGCCTTAACAACTATGGTTACCACTTACTTAATATTTGTCCACATCCTCAGTCTGACATGGTATTTGAAATAAATCTCAATTAACATGGCCATTTTCTTAATTACTCTCAAATAAGGATATAAAAAACATAATTAAAATGACCATTTAAATCTTAGTAGAATCTCGTTAGTTGCGGGTTTTGCAGTACGAATGCACTAATTAGTCTACAAAGGTATTGAAAGTATTCAAATTTTGAGAGGTGGGGCATGCTGATGATGAGGAATAATCACGAGATAAAACCAAAAGAGCATATGAGGAAACACCTCATGGATAACGAGGCCAACTTAAATAGAATGGCGGCTAATAGATTTACTAATTCCACTTAGTTTACACAAGACATTTTCAATATAGTTTACACAAGACACAACCTCTCTCTCATGCAACATCAGGAAGATATTACCTGATGTTTAAACACGTATAAAACATCAGGTATATACGTATAAGGTAGATTTAAAGTGGATGTTATATGCCATTTGTATGTGGGATCCTTTCCTTTCCTTTCATATCGTTTATTTATTCGGATACTAAGCCATCTTCAGCTGTGATATTTCTTACTCTGTAAAGCAGTTGTATTTTGACGTTTTATAAAGTTGTGAATTCATTCTGGTTAACTTTCTGAAGTACAGATATGCAACATCAGGAGACTAATTCTAGAATTCTATAGAATCTATACACGGCGTTTAATCATAAACCCGGATAAAACTAGATAAAAAAATGATAAAATTAAAAACAGATAGCATACAACCACACTTCAAGATTCAAAATATAGGTAAAAGCTGACTAACTCTTGAAGAAATAAACCAAAAAGCAGGAAAGACAGAGAGTCTTCACATATAACAAGCAAGAAAAGAAAACATTAACCCATATTAAACTTATTTGTATAGTGCCTCGAGATCGAAACGATAATGCTTACTTAAGTAGTAAGCAGAACTGTGCAGTCTTTACATAAGTAGTTCAACTCAATCAGTGATAGTTACTTGGTTGTCCATGCATAAAAACTCCATATTTAACAGTCAAGGTTATCAAGTTAAATCCCTAAAGATAGTCCATGACCGCATAAGTATTTAGACTTTCCATACTGCTAAAGTACTAAGTTAAGCACTTAAACTTTCTACGACTTATCAGCAATTTCTACCAGGTATATTCCGAAATTTATAGTATTAACTGCTGTGGTCTCTAATAATATGACCTCTAAAGCAAATGGTTAACAAGTACAACAAACATCAATGGTTCTACGTCCGCACAAACGAAAAAGCAGCCAATTAACAGCAAAATTCTACGTGTACAACACCTAAATCTAATTTTCATGATTTCTGGAAGGATATTAATTAAAACCGTAAAATAAGAAACTGAAAATAGATGAGCAAATAAAAACAAGCAGAACCTTATGTATCGGCGGCAATACACCCACACTCGTCCTTCTTTCCTCTTCAAGCTCAGCAGAAGTTTCCATCCTTTCGGCAAATGGTCCCCAAAATCAGAAGCATCAACAATCTTTCTCTTCTTCCTAGTACTAGCCCACTGTCCATCTAACGCTCTTAAATACCCTAACAATTCATCATCTGTCTCCAAACCCGCAGTTCTATTTCTCAATTCTTGACCAAATGGATCGTTACTAGTACCCAATGCAGCAACATCAACAACATCCCCATTTTTATTCATAATCTCCCTATCCATTATGCTCCGATCACCACCAGTCCAAGTAACAATCGCTTTACTTTCATCCAGAACTTTCTCATTTTGATTTCTATTCCGGATTGGTTCATATTTTTTAGGCCTCCCTCTTTTTTCTTTTCCTTTCTCCATCCTCGAACCCAAATTCTTCTTCTAACACAAACCCGTTTCTTCCCTCCTCCACATTCAATGCTTCTTCATATACAACCAATTCATCAAAAGATTTACTCTGATCACCAAATGAAACTAATTCATCTTCATTTCTAGTTCCTTCAACATTAAACCCAAACAATCCCCTAAGATGATTAACAATTTGTTTATTCTCTAATTTCTCATAATCATAAACATAATTAGGGCTTTTAAAATTAGGGTTTTGTAAACTAGGGTTTTTAGGGAGTATACTACCAGCAGATGAAGAAAAAACGTCTATTACGTAATAGATTGTTGCTGTGGTGGTCAAGTTCATGTTCTGGAGGAGCAAAATTAAGACGAGAATAAGTTTGTTTTTTACTACCTGCGCTTTCATTGAAGACTGATCGATCAATTTTAGGGATGATAATGTCATCACAACGAGTAAGATCAAAAGTATTGTTTGAAGTACAATGAGATAATGAGTTTAATTCTGATTGTGATAATGATCGTAAATCTATTATCGGTAATGATTCTAGATGTAAGGGTTTTGATGCTGAATTTATAGAATCAACAATCGCCATTACTGGATTTCGGGAAGAGAGTTTTCGGTTTTTTCTCAGAGTTTGTTTATGTGAGAATAAAATCCCACACACCACACCACCACTCCACACCACTCTGTTGTTGTTGTTGTTGTTGAAGTGAGACTGCGTGTTGCTGTGAGAAGGAAAATTTTATAGCCACGTAGTACACGAGACAACTTTTGTTCTATAAATTAGGTTGCGTGAATGTGCACATCTCACCACCAAAATAAAATAGGGAAAAATACGGTTTAGTCAAAAATCAAATCAAAAATACAATTTAGTCCAGCTCGAGTCAACTAGGTACAAATTAGTCCAAATGTAGAAAAAGTACACTTATAACCTTATCATTTATAATTTAATCCAAATATTTACATTTTAGTCCAAAATAACTCATGATGATGTCGAAAGATTTTAAATAATACTGGTTTGAAACCCGTCTCGCACCGGGATTCTTTGGAATATTTTACCCTTTTCGTCCATGTCCACTGGGCGGGGCTTCGCCTATGCACCCGTCCCAATGAAAATCCTAATAAGCTACGATAGAATTACTATCCAACAGTTAACAACTAATAAATAAAACTATGTAATTAGAAATTTCTAATTATCAAATATGTAATAATGTTATTATCTAAAGATCTCACATGGTTTTGAAACTAATTTCAAGCAATCTAATGAAACAATAATCAATTTTATAATTTCATAAATAAACTAAAATAAATAGGTAAAATAATCTCAAAATACAAAAATTAATAATATATTTTTAGTATTTAACATGCTACATATCGGGTACCATGAATTGATCCCCATTTGGTGAGACGGGCCGCGTCCCGGAGAAGGGGTCCCAATTAACAATTGCGGTGTATAATGAGAACACCAATTATTATATAGTAGATTAACTTATGAAACCAAATTCACCTATTACGCATTGTATAAAGTGTTGGAGATTAAGAAGTCGTCTTTAAGAAATTACATTTGAAATACCAACCTTTGAAATCAGTAAGTAGTTCATGTATATAAAACAAAAGAAATCGGTAGTTATATGATGAAAAATCACACTCACCTTATAGTTGTGTCGATATATGAAATTAGAAACACTAAAAGAAACACGATATTAATATAAAATAAATTGCCGACTCTAAATGGTACAAAACATATGAAGTGCTTCCCGTCAAAGAAGATGTAATTTAGGAAATGCGCTGATATATATTTCTTTAGAAATTATATATTTGTAATAAGAATCAAGCGACTAACTTAACTGCTCTTCCAGAATCCAACTTCTTGCAATTAAATGAAAAATCACATTTACTATATAGGTATCGATATATGATATTAGAGACACTAAAAAAAAATCACTATATTAATCTAAAATAGTCGTCAATTCTAAATAAGTGCGGAGCATATGAAGTGCTTAAAAATCAAAGAAGATGTTATCAAGGAAATACAGGAATATATCTTTCTTCAGAAACCATATACTTGCATTAAAAATCAAGCGGCCAACTCAACCGCTCTTCCAGACTCCATTTTCTTGTAGATTAATGAAAAATCGCAAACACTATATAGTTGTATTGATATATGACATTAGAGACCAAAAAAAAAAAAAACCAAAAAAAAAAAACGATATGAATATAAAATTGAGTGTCAATTGTAAATAGTGCAAATCATTTGAATTTCTTCCCGTCGAAGAACATGTAATTAGTGAGATGCGTGACATATCTTTCTTCGAAATTATATACTTTTGTTAAAAATCAAGTAGCCAAAATAAGCTTCTTCCAGGGCTCCAACAACTGTATTTAAATGAAAAATCAAACTCATTATATAATTGTATAAATATCCGATATTAGAGGCACTAAAAACAAAAATGATATATATAAAATATATTTCCATCTCCAATAATGTGAAGCATA